>JAYMTP010001599.1:0-23278 GCA_036897365.1 Geranium brycei
GTTTACCAATTTCTCACAGAAGCCAAACGGTGTTAATTTCGTTTCTTGTTTGGACAAGAAATGTTTGAATTCAAATCCATTTGAATTCAAATATGAAATGATAAGATCGATCATAAGATTGAGATACATCTCATATCAGATCCTAACAATGATAAAATATACGGTATTCATTATAAAAAGATCATCAAAAACAGAGGTATTACTCTCTCATTTCTAGTTCTATTGACATGTATGACCAATAATAGGTTCCATGAAGTTTGGAAGAACTTCATATGATATGGATGATAAATAGTCATTAACTGTCATGGAGCGTAAGTAGTTTTGTTGCTCTTATTATGTTGGATAGTCCAAAACTGCAAATGGTTGAGATGATGAATTTCAACCTTTAACAGTATTTAAATCAAATTAATCTTGGCTCGTAACATAAAGTAGGCAAAACATTTTGAGGGGGCATTGTTTGGATACAAAAATACCAAATCGTAGTTAAGTTTACAATTGTGCCCAAATTAAATACCAAAACTCAAACTTCTTTTACAGCAAAACAAAAGGTGAATTAAATGTTGATGGTGGCATCCCAGAATCTGAGTAGCCCATTACGACCGCCACTGCATATCCTTTTCCTTTCAAGGTCTGAAGCAACACATCTTACCTAAATACCATATACGGCACCACAAATAAATCATTAAATCAATCTGGTCCATGTAAAATTTCAAAAAGAAAATACATCCTATTGCACAGGCAAAACACATACCCTTTCCTTCCCTGTCATAATCATCATCAATTATGATTGAGCAATGCAAAATTGGAGAGGAAAACTTTCTAATTTTCATGGTCATATATTTGTGGGCCCTTTGTTTCCTCTTTCAAACTTCTACGATTTAGACTCTTCATTTTACTTTGATTTTAAAAGCTTCATTCCTGTACAAGTTTTACTCTTGGATACTTGCTGGGGGTTTTATCAGCTACTAAATAAGTTTTCATGATAGTATCACATAAACAGAACACAGACGATGAAACGTTCTTTCCAAACAGAAACACATTTGGTAAGACTTTAACTGATTGACAGCTATATCTTTTCTTTTAGTTAGTTCTAGGGCTGCACTACCATCAGAAGCTCAATATAAAGAAAAGCACACAAAAGAAAGAGGTGTATGATACCACAGCAGCAATTCGTTGTGGTGTTCTGTAAAGTTGCCATCCAGTTGTCACTTTAGATCCAGTGCTAGAGAAGCCACCCAGTCTCTCTTGAGGCCGATGAAAGAGAGACATTGAATTATCAGCTGCTGCGATTCCTAACCAGTGCTCTCCAGCATTGATCGACAAAACAGCAGCAGAATGAATGGTAACATTCTTCACACATCTTACACCTCCTGCTCCTGCATTCAGTCAGGGCAAAGTCAATATAACAATGGGGCTCTATGTTCCACTTTTAGTCATTAGCACACAAATTATATGACATGTTCCAACAACACTCAAAAGAGTGCATTCATTTCTGAAAAACTGAGTAACTTAATCATCCTTTTTCAAGTTAACATTAATAGCCGTTCATATATTAACATTTGAAATTACTCATATTATAAATGCACTGGTAGCAAGAAAAAAACTGGGTATATTCGAGAACCCCCAACCAGTCTGATATGATTTAAATTAATATACTCCTAGTTACTTGCGGTTAGAGTAGTCTAAGTAAACTTAGGAATTATTTGTGTAGATCAATTCCCTATATAAAAGGCGTCTGCTTTGTAAACAATCTATGAATTAGACATATTCTCTTATATTTCAAGATAGTAGTATAAGAGTCTAGTTGAGGTTCTTCATTCTTTCCCTTTTCTTCAACAACACTCTTTCTCAGACCAAATCTTTTTAAGATTTTGGGCTCTTTAGAATCTGATTATACCATGATGTTTTAAGGGATACTTATCTTCACCCTCGCGCCACTCAGTACCGATGCATGCGCTCCCACGTACCACCGTTGGAGACCGGACCTTCCTCATAGTCATATCAAATCATCAGTGTTCTGAGCACCTCGTGTTCTCATTGTCCCCAACAATGTACTCAAAAGTTGTCACCCCATCGACTTAGTCTACACTTATTGTCACTCCTTTTAGCTCATCTACAGCGCAAACATTCATAGTATCTAGGGAAAATTGCAAAAAGGTGCCCTCTTGTTTGACACTTTTGCAAAAAGGTCTCATGTTTGTTAATTGCAAAAAGATGCCCCATTGTTTACATTCTTTTGCAAAATGTATATATTTTTACAAAAATGACGAAATTGCACCTAATATTAATACTTATAACATAATTTAAAAAATAATTTTTAACTAAAAAATTAAAATTACAAAATTTGATAATACAAATTTTAATTAGAAGAAAAAAAAATAATTCTTAATTTCATGGACAATTTCGTCATTTCATAAAAATTTCACATTTTGCAAAATATGTATACAACAGGGCACTTTTTTGCAAAAATGTCAAACAACAGGGCATCTTTTTGCAATTTTCCCTAGTATCTATAATCTATTAATCAATATGCTTAGTTTCACAAGTTCTCATCGTATCATTTATGTTGCTGAGTAAGGTAATCCTAATAAGTATATTTCCGCTCAATCCAAATTCTAATGAGACATTGATTCCGGTGCTATAGATCATATGCAATGTTCTAAGACTCACCAATGCTCCCCAAGAACTCGATAAAGCTGAACCACTGATAACGATAAGTGAAAACCGGTCCCGAGCTCAGTCAACTTTTATTTTATTTCTTTATTTATATTTTATAAGATTTCTACTGTCAGTAAGTAGTTCCTCTCTCCTCCATGTGCAATAGTCAGATGTGAACTTGTTTTAACTTGTTTTTTATGTTTATCGTTGTTTGAACTTGTTTCCTATGTTATTTTTGTTTGATCTATAGTTTGTCATTTTGTTTTAACGTATTAAGTTGTTCGAAACTATCTTAGTTTATTAAATTAGTGTTATTTTAGTTATTAATATATGTATATTATATTTATACATGTATAATATAAAACGAGTTTTGCCAATTTCTCCCCACTTTCTTCTCAAGTTCACAAAAATCCTTATTAGCAGCCTCGCCGAGTTTTGACTGGTCCTGAATTTAGAAACTTGATCATATGTCAACTAGCCCTAATCTATTCATACATTTAAGTTACATATTTCTATCTCACATTATTTCAAGTTACTCTAACCGATGGTTCATACTCTAACTGGTGGTTCATATTTCACCATTCTTTATTCTTGTGGCACAGTTTTTCTTACTCAAATCTTTTTCTTGCCATGCCTTAAGTTTACCTTAATTCTCGTCAACTTAACATCCGCCAACAAAATTACTCGTGCTCTCGTCAACTTAATATCCGCCAGCAAAATTACTCGTGCTCTGATTTTTTCTCATTTTATCCGCATTATTTTCTCGTTAACGATCTCTTGACGGATCAAATTCTTGTATCTTAAGTCGTGCATCTTTCTTTTGTATGTTTATACAAATCCTTTCTTTACCGTGTACCGCCGTTTATTATGGTCGAAAGGTTTTACAATAAACAACCTAAAATAACATAAGCATTAGGAATAGCCTTACTCGAACCCCAGACCTCATCAAAACAACAATTTACTTCTGTGCCAAATATAAACATTAAATTTCCGTATCTCTAAAATTCCTAAACTTATCTATTGTCTTAATCTTTCCAGTTGAGTTGGTCTTCAACAACCCTAAACATTAAATTGCTAGTATTGTTGCCTTGGTATAAAGCATGATTATCAACATTTATAATGTCAAATGGCCATACTAATACAGGGATGAGGTACAGAGTTATCTTTTATGTAAATTAGGGTTATTGGAAAACCAAATGTTGCCATCTATGGTCAGACTTAAAGCCATATGCTCCACTACTGTCAGCAAAATTCAGGTTGAAGAATTTGTCATGAAATGGTGTTCTTTTTACGTAACAGACTTGACAAGTTTGGCCAATTCGTAACCACACAAAAATCCAACATCTAGGCAATAAAAAGGAAGAAGTTTCAACAGACATCATATATGATCTTTACCAAGACGAATTAGAAATCAAACAGAACTCAGCATTTAAAAGTAAATAGAAAAAAGTTCCCATACGGAACGTCAATGATCTTACCTTCATCATTTTCCCAAAATCGAAGCAGCCCATCAGTTGAACCTGGAATAATAGCAACATGTCTCAACCCATATCAGTTCTCAATTTTCACACTGAAATACTTCTGACATACGAAAACTTAAACATATACAAGCAAAAGAATAAGTTGCATGTAAGGAAAGCATACTCCCTGTATCCCAGAATAAGTATCTCATTTGACTTTATGCAAAATGCTCAACTCTCCCGGCAACTCATGCATAACTATATTACTATGAAAGAAAGTGAGTATATTGGGCCATCTAATTCAGGAATTAAGATACTAATTTTGTGATGGAGTCATATGCTCCGACCTGAAACATTCCACTTGCATTCTCTACTTTAGTAACCAGTTCTACCTATAGTCTTTCAACTTCTACTTCGGATAGACTGATCTCTCTATAGCCTCTTTTGGTAACAGCAAGAAGTTTCAAGGAAAGTACTTCCAGAACTAGACTTACACATCAACAGTATATGTAACACCAACATTTGCTTTGAGTTACATTACACCATTTGTAAAATTAAGAACTAAATAAAGTCAGCATCTATGAGAAGGTGCAACCCATGCCGTGTATATTAACACACATAACATAGCCAATAATAACTTCTATTTTTTCCAGTCCTTGTAACTAAGCCTTTTTTAGAGAGCAGACAGATTTAGGAGGAGGAGATGTTGTAACCTGTTATTATTCCTTTGTCTGATGCTGAATACTCAACACATGATATTGGGCCAGCATGGCATGCTAGAACAGCATCACATGTTCCCCGGGAAACTGACCACATTCTTGCCGTCCAATCATCACTACCAGTGATTACAGTGTCTCCAACCATTCTAATTGATCTGCATGATCAGTATTTAAGCATTACTCTTATCAGAACCCATTAAGAAATAAATATTACAGAAAGGAGATAAGTAATATTCTATCATTTGAAATTAGCTCACCGAATCCAACTTGTATGTCCTGAAAGCTTGTGCATCTGCCGACCCGCACGAATGTCCCAAATATTTGCAACACTGAAAATGCAATTACTCTCCAAATTAATTTCATTTTGATGTGTAAGGCACTAATTACATTTTGTAGCGGTGAACAAAAAGGAATAGAAGGAATGCACGAATAGGCTTATATTTACATACGTATCTCTACCAGCAGCAGCCAAGATTCCTGTAGAGTCATCATACTCCATGCATAAAACCGCACTAGAGCAACGACCAACAGTTGCCACACAAGCATCAGTTCGAACATCCCACATTTTCACACTTCCATCATGTGCAGCAGTAAGAACGCGTTCACCTGACAGCATGCGCACGCAACTGACCTACAAAGATGGATAACAGGGATTGACTTGTCACGATCATCTAGGCACATATATCCGCACCTCGGGCATCTTATAACTTCTTATGGTATGGTTTCTCCTCCGAACTGGCCAGCTATACTCTTATTTAATAAATTTATTTGATTTGCATATCAAAAAACAGTCCTTAGGATTTGGTTAAAGATGTTTGTTGACTACGTAACTCCCATCTACCCTAGTTTCTTCTGAACTCTTATATAGCTGTTGAGTGGACCGGGTCCTACCGATTTTCCTATTTTAATTTTCACCAAGCTTCATTGATTCAAAATTGTTTTGATGATAAAAAAACGAAACTCACCAAGATTCTTTTACCTCTTTCTTCCTAATATCTTCTAGGGAAAATTGCAAAAATTCTCATACTGGCTACTACTACAGTTTTGCCAGTCTCCTTACACTGTATATTGCAAAAACTCTTTGTAACTTTTTGCACCGTCAGTACATAGCCGTTAAAAGAGACGGAAATTTCAATATATCCAAAACTCAAAATTTAACTTCATCACTTACGCAAAAACTCTTTAAACTATTGCATAGTCCCTGTATACTATGCTATTTTGCAAAAACTCTCCCTTTCTACAAAATATCTGTATACTATGTTTTTGGCAAAAGGACAAATAACCATCCCCAACTAATCACCTTTTCGACTTAACTACACCTAACCAGGTTTTGGGTATTTCAGATATACCAAACTTTTTCTTTGGACACCGCCTGAAATTGTGGATGGGAAATGTTAAGTGAAAAGTCTAAAATGCCTTGATTAAAATCTAAATGTTAATTTTGAAAATTAGATTTTTAGTAAGGGCATTTTAGACTTTTCACTTAATATTTTCCATTCACAATTTCAGATGGTGTCCTGAAAAAAAGTTTGGTGTGTCTGAAATACCCGAAACCTAGTTGGGTGTAGCTAAGTGGAAAAGGTGTTTGGTTGGGATAGTTATTTGTCATTTTCCCTTTTTACAATAAGTGATTGTCCCCTTTTTATTTTTTCACCAGTCTATCAATTCATTAGAATAAAATATTATAGCAACAACTCATGATGATTCTCAATACACAGGATCGATCAAGTAATACCCAGAGAGCAAAAAAAACATTATATATATGGAGACTCTACAAAAGTGCAATAGTATAGGGACAGTTTTGAAAAAACAAATATAGTATATGGTGATTCTTTGCAAAATTGCATTAGTGTAGGGAGAGTTTTTGCAATTGCATATACTAAATGGTGAGGGCTAATTTTGGAACTTAAACATATTTCAAGCTTTCCGTCTCTTTTGACAGAGTTGTACTGTGACGGTAAAAAAAATTACAAAGTAAACAGCGAGTTTTTGTAATATACATAGCAGAGGACTTTCTACAGAACTGGAATAGTATAGGGAGAGTTTATGCAATTTTCCCTATCTTCTAAGCAACTGCTTTGAAAATCAATAATCCTATCAACATTTCCTACACTAAACTGTCTTGCAAATGCAAAAATGCATCAGATTAGATATTTCAATAGTTTTTCTGATTAATTTTTTGCCAAAAGTAAAAGATGTAGTTTTTTAGTCAAATGCAGATCTTTAAACCTATTCTTATGTTATATTTTTTATCAGTATTCTTATGTTATATTATAGTATTTCTTACATGCACTGTCGTATCCAATTACAACACAATCATTATGCAGGTAAGCAAACCTGTCCATCATGGCCCTTCAGATCTTCTCGTAGCTGGCATGTTTGCTTATCCCAAACAATAACAGATTGATCATCAGATCCTGATACTACTTTTTCTCGATCAGAACTTATTGCACGAATAGTTCTGGACAGGATAAAGAAGACAAGAGGAATTATGATGTTACTAACAGGATGGAAACCCCATTTAGCAGAAATTAAGTACAACAATTGACTTGTATCTATGAGAACCTTGTATGCCTTGTCAAAGTTGCCCGAAGTTCAGAACCACGAAGACTAGGATCCCAAATTTTAACCTGCAGGATTGTGGGAAAAAAAACTGTTTATTCATTATTTCAACCATGCACCACAATCACATAATGATCTTAAAATGTTCATGCATGCATGTGCATATTTCGAGATACGAACATGAATGAATACTTAAAAATATTCATCATTCTAAAGCTGGACATTTCAGCAAAGCTATGGGCAAAAAAGATAAGTAGATTAGATGATAACTGAGTGAAATATTGAATCTCATAAACTATTGGCTATGAATAATAATGTTATATCCTGTCCGGCACTATGAGTTCATCTGTAAAAAACATTAATATCAAAGCATCATAGAAACAACATATCCTCCACAAAGTAGGTCCCCTGATACTGGTTCAAACAATACTCGTGTAAAGTCATCTTGGGTTTAAATGAAGTAAAAGTAATGACTAGCTTACCGAACAGTCTGAGCTTCCACTAATAAAGAAACCAGCATCTTCACGATCACCAATAAGATCCCATACTTCTCGTCTATTTACACAATGTAGAGCAGTAATTGCACCAGTATGACCCCTAAGAATGCGAACACTTGTTTGAATTTTCTTCTGTCCAGGAGTCGACAAATCTTGTTTGGGAGGGGTCCTACCCTCATTTGCAACTGAATCCGAAAAGAAAATAAGCCATAATGGTCTAATAGAACATTATATAGGGGTATTTTATAATTATTTAGCTGAAGATATGATAATATAAGGAAACACACACACCATCGTCAGAGGCCCATTTCCCAACACGGCTGAAAGAATTTGCTCTTGATGCTGGATCTCTGCTAAACATGCTCTGAACCCAGCTCCTTCCAACACCAGTAGCTTCAGTGGGTTGCTCGTACTCATCTTTCACTTCTTTTGGACGTGGAGATGCCAAACCATGAGAAGGCACTGATTGGGCTCTAACCGAAGAGATACCCCAGTAACCAACACGTAGTTGCTGGATATGTGATAAGAACCCTCTGAGTTTTATCTGGAACAAATTGGTGGATGAAAACTTTCAGCATTGAAACTTAAACCAAATAAATTCAGCGGCTGACTTAACTTGGGTTGCAACATGGAAAAGCATATTAAACTTTGTAATCTGCATAGACTTGACACTTGAGATATTGTGGTCATTATGCAACTGTTAGTTTATGTAGAATTACTTATTCCATGCCGTTGCACTTAAATTATATTTCCATTTCAAAAAGGCACATTGCCAAAGTATGCATCACTAAATCCATTATGTATAATTTAGAGACAAATATTTACATACATTTAAATCTCACTCTAGGAAAATTAGAGCCCCAAGCCATCATACATAAACCCATCGAAAACACTTTGTAGGCTATCCAATAAAGAAACTGGCGTCCATTAAATAAATAAAACTCAGAAACATAGAAGTGGAATACTATCTTATATTCAGCCACTGAAATAATTCCTTTATTACAAGATTAACCAAGCCATACAAAGAAACCTCTAACTTAGACAACCTTAGTCAAATTTCAACCTTCATTTAGCACACAAAAGTGCTCATTATCCATAACAAATAAATTCAGATTTCAACCAGAAGCTAAGACGATAGAAACAAAATTTTCACGTACAAACTGCTTGTATCCAATGTTGTTTTTGTCTGCTATCGCTTCAATAATGTACCATGCATCAGTATCAGGAAGTCCCAAGCCAGCCTACATCATGGCATAAAACAAACCAGTATTCAAAAGTGTGAATAATTAACTCTGGTGCATTAATCAAAGTCAGGAGGGGATAAAAGGAGTGAGAGTACTACCATGTGGGATGCCACCATAATTAGTTGAGTAGTCACCAGAGTTGCATAATTGGCCGAACTGCCATAAGAAAAGGGCATTGTGAGAAAGTGGATTTGTAGAGAAGAACAGGAAGAGGAAGATGTAAGAACCAGTGAAGACCAAAGATCAATAAAAAACAAACAAGATCAATGTTTTGTCAAAATTATCAAAATTTACAGTACTCAAGGCTTCCTCTCTGTACTCTTTTTATCTTCTTCCACTTTCATCACTCTCACCCACACCCTGGGCTCATTATCTAATTCATTTTCTTCAATGCCATCTCTGTCTCCCATTTGACTACATTATGTCCACAACTCTAGAATGGAAAATAACCCACCTGCCACACTATCCAATGGCTGTAAGAGGCTAGTTAAACAAATTGCCTCTTAGGCCACTTTCACTAATCGTTCTTTTCCCTATTTATCATGGAATAACATTATTGGGAATATTACTACCTTGCTAAAGAGAGATGATTATCACAGAAAGTAGCTACACGAAGGAAAGTATCTCTATCCAGCAATAATGCCTTGCTAAGATAACATTAAAGGAAAACACATTCATCTTGATGCTCGGAGTCGGAGAGGGAAAAATAACTTTCTTTTTCCTTTTCCTTCTCTTTACCTTTTTATTGTTGGCATAGACGAGAAAATTATGCAAACTAGGTCTTTTACTTCAAAGAGAGTGAACATCTGTTTTATATGCAGAAATTTGGTAACATGGGAGGATTTGATGAATCCAACTAAACATTCACAAATATAAAGGATGTTAGACTAGAGAATTTCTAGACCTCGTCACAGATTATGACAGCAAGCAAATAATACATTGCGCGTCTCTGACCCTAACAAACTGCTCTTTGTCCAGTTTGTTTACAACATTTACTGTTTATCAGCACATAATAGAGTATTCATAATAAAATGAAGTAGTGATCATCCAAGTAGAAAGGAAGTCCACAAAAAGAATCCTCAAAACAGTTAGGCAGCTACATTACTAGAAAAACTTTTCTATGACTGTCATAGTGTCATAGTTTGGTTGCATAGTTCAAAGGTACTTTATCACTGCTACCCAGCCAACACTTCCACAAGGCATGCCTTTCCAAATTATGGTAGCAATTAGGGTTCAGCAAATTTTCATTTTACCTCTATCAGAGTTTACTACAACCTTTAGCCTTCATTTACAGACATGGGCAGTAATTATATATTTTCTGTGCTCATATAATTGTTTGATATATTCAAACTCGAAGACAATGAAATCTGAGCATTTCTCATTTGGGCGGGAGAGGAATGTATATTTTAATTAAGATCAGAAGTGTTTACAAAACAATATCAGCATTTTTTGCAGTTTGTGCATATTATATACCCTAAAATTTCAACACTCCAATGCCAAGTGCCAACACAGTTCAGCATCATTTGGCTTGCAGACCAACTAAAAAGGTAAGAAAATAAATATTCACATTTCACACGACACTATCAAAACATCACATTCATGCAAACATCGTGTATTCACTTAATCATAGGTTTTATTTCCTAGATCCCAAAAAACGTAAACCCGGTTCAATGAGGAGCTGCTGAAAGATGCATATCATGTGCTTGCATGCAATACAATTGACAGGAAAAAAAAAACGAAGGGTAAGACATATAAAGATTGTGTGAGACTACATCCAAGAAAAAATTCACCCAATTTAAAAGACAGATTTGTTTCTACAAGAATAGAGTGATAAGTATCTTACTTGTTTGGAGACAGGTCAATCAGATAGTCAAAATAGCCTTCCCAGAACCTGTAAGTGTAGATTCAGTCATAGATTAGCCATTTCTGATATTACAGAGATACAGAAGAATTTAAAGGGCCACCAAACTTGCACTCATAATTAAAGGTTTAGGGTATGGGTTTAGTTTCAGGGCTGAAACAACCTTTCCGCTCAAAATCTAAATCTAGAAAATCAACCTCAGCTATTTTAAATATAGATCTATGTGAGCAGAAAGCGAATTAAGCAACTTAAAGGTTCCAAAACTCAGATTTGAAGAGAACTCATTTTGTGTTAAATAATAGATATACATAAATTCATATATAATTCACATGAAATACAAAAATTACAATATTTTAGTAAAATAAGATACTTTCAAACAACTTTACAAGTTAAAGCAAAAGCACAAGTTATAGAACAATTTCAAAGCATATGTAAAATATAAAAATAAAACTTGACCAACTTTGATCGAGTAAGAACTCGGTAAAATTGAACTACCGAGAACGAGTTTTAAAACTCGGTCAACTCAATTTTACGAGAACTCAGAAGTTTCATAACAATGGCAACTTTGATACCAACTGCATTTTGGTTTTCCTGTAGTGATCCAGCCACTAAATAGTTGGGATCTGGGATATCTGTGGACCATTTTGTAGGTCTATTTCAAGTTTTGAGGTGAGTCGTGTAAGAAATGGCTCAACCTGTTTTGACTAGATGACCAAGTTTTTCATAACCCCCAAGACTGGTTTCTTTACCATCGGCTCCTAGTCTATGCAAGCTACACAATTTTTGTATTTTGGAACTAGCGAGGGAATGATTGAAATGAGAAACATGTTGATACCAGCTTATTTGCAGATAGGTGCATGTATAATACACATTTCTTTAATCTGATGCCCAACCCAAGATCCCTAGGGCTGGCATAGGGATCTTCGAGTGTCTGTGACACTGAGTTGAGAGAGTGTGATACTCCAAATTCAAGGGTTCAAGAATACTACAAGACTTTCTTGGTGAGACAGCCACAACATTGAAGTTCCCAAAAAGTTTTCTATCATTGCCAACTACAATTTCAGACCCAAAACACATCAAAAGATCCAACTTAACTATAACATAGGTTACCACATCCTCAATCCACAAGAAAACATTACCATTTCGCCACAGATCAATCAGAGTAGAGAATAGGAATAAGAGCATATACTAAATGGTAATTGAACTTCAAGAAACAAACAACTTAGAGAGAGAGAGAGAGAGAGAAATGTAAATAACAATGGACTGGTAAAACATATACCGTAATTCCTCCCAGATAGATAGAGACATTAGATGGCGCTGAATATAGTCTCGCACATTATTAACATCCTTTTTGTACATTTCAGCCGACACTTCAAGAGCATCTCTAACGGTTGATACATCATTCCGAGAGGTTGCACGACTGATTGCCGTTTTAAGCTGAATTTAAACATAAATTAGATTTCCAAATATGAAAAAACGTAGAAAGACCGATTGCTAATGTGACATATTAAAAAGAGTATGAGAACAACAAATATAAGTCGATGGTACACAAATGGAAAAAAAAGAAGGATGAGCTGCTTAATTGAGACCTCAAACACTTCACAAATCGCTCGAATAATCATGTTTAGTGATTTGATTTAGATGATTCTGGCTATCAATAAGGGATGTGATTAATAAGTTCATCAGTATACCTTAACTAATTTTGTATCTATAAATATTGCAATTCAACGAATAATTTACAATTAGAAAGTTCTCTATTTTACTTCTCTGAATGACATTGTTCTTGAAGTCTTTTTCTGCAAAACACAGCTTCCCCGGTTGTAGTCTCTTTTCAATGCTTTTTTTCTGAGGCAAAAAACATGGGAATCGTTTCATACTGAGGAAAGTCAACGGCCTTTTGCTGTCCGTCCAATCTAGGTCATCTGTTGTGTTTGGTTTTTGAAGTCATTTTCATAATCCAACCATGCTGTTGCTATTAGAGAGCTCTAAAATCAGTCATCCTGCAATGGTGTAAGCAAGCTTCAATGAGCTTGCCTTGATATTCCCCTCTCATAGGTTTTGCCATAAGTTATAGACTTACCTGAGTTGTATTTTCTGGATAGATTTTGTCTTATTTTTTAGTGATTTTACATAAAGGTGATGCTAGACTTAGGAAATCAGTAACTCCCTCCATTCCAAAACAAGTGTCCTGCTTTTCTAATTATTATTTTTAGGGTTAACTCCAGTTCATTGCGGTGTACTATGCCCACTTTTTCAATTCACTATGGTGTACTATTTTAAGTATCAATTCAGTACGGGGAACTTTTCTTACGTATCATTTCACCCTAAAGCCGTTAAACAGATGGAAAAAGTACCGTTTGACTTTCAATTTTTATTAAATGTCGAAAATACCACTATATTAAAAATTAAAAAGTATATTATTTTTAACTTTTTAAAAAATATATTTTTATGGAATAAATTAAAAAAAAAACTGATTTGAATTTGTTTTTTTGAAAAAATTTGTTAGAAATTGTTTTGTATTTTTAATATATTTTTGAAAAACCTTTTTCTTAAACTACTATTGAAATCAGTTTTTTATTATTTATTTCATAAAAAAAGTTTGAATTTTTTTTTTAAATGACACAGTAGTGAATCGAAAAAGTGGCATAGTACACCGTAGTGAACTGGAATTATCCCTATTTTATATCATGCTTGCGTAAATTGAATGTTCCAAAATAACTGTCATGTTTTCTTTCATGGAAGTGAATTGTGCAAGGACTACAAAATTTGTATAAATTAGCTACCACACATAAGTTTGATAGTAAGTGGCAGCATGTGGGGATTTGATTGGAGGTGGAGATTTAAGTTGAAATAAAGGCCCATGCGTGCTAATATGAAGGGAAATAAGCTCCACGCGTACAAGCGTGAGATGGAGAAATTAAACCATTGTGAGAATTTGAAAATAGTGTCATATAGAAAGGAAGCAGTCACACCCAACCAATAAGGTTGACATTTTAGTTGTGGAGCCCCAACCCGATGTATATGGCCTATTTTACAAGTCCATTTATCCTAGATTTTTCACCAAAAATCAAACACGCATATGTTGGAAGGGAGGAAGTATAATAAATTAGGCCATTCAACTATATTTATATCATTGATTCTCTCTACTATAATCTTCAAGATTACTTTCTGAATTTTACTATCGTCAGTAGTCAACCATCCAGCCTATAAATAGGCTCTGTTATGTACTAATTATATTTATATATCACAAACTCTCTTATATTTCTACATAAATGAAGACATCTGTATTATGGCTTGTGTAATGAAAAAAATTGAATCACTATGAACCCAGTATAGAGGTATAAAATGCAGGTCATCTTATCCTTATAATATCTTTAAGTTTCAACAAGTCATGCTAAGACCTATATTATATGGTTCCATGTAAGAACTTCAGTTAAGATACATACCAATTCTTTGACTGCAATGAACTGTTCATCAGTCAATTGACAGTGCCAGCCCTGACAGTAAAAATCCAAATAGAGTTAGCTTAAAGTTGTAAGGAAATTACAGTAGTTTGTGATTATAAGAATATCATACTGAGTTAATGTGCTCCCTTATACATTCGACAAACCCACTACCACCAATCCCCTCTGCATCAGACTCGATCAAAGCTGCAAAAAGCCAATATATCATTATTAGCTGTTGACACGACCTTCATAAGAAGGAAATATATTTAAGTTCCAATTGATAAACAAGAGTTCATGGATTATAGACGTATACCAAGGATTGTGCCATATTCAAATGATGAAAGTGGATCCTCAGCTGTTTCCAATTTCAGAAGACGCAGCCACAATCCCTATTCGACATCAAATTAAACCTCAGTCCATCACAAATATAAAGTTAACCTAATTTTGTGTGAGTCTTCAAGCGTGGGTGTTTTGATGATAAGCAGCCAATCCTTATCCTAAAACAAGTTGGGGCCAGCTGCATGAATCTTTTAGCAGCTAATTGGGATCCTCTGCTCCTATTTTCATTTTATATCCCTCACATCTAGCCTGTTGAGATCTCCATGCATTTTCTTAATTATACTCATACTGAGGTGTGTCACTGCCTAGTCTTTTAAGTTTCACCTAACTGAATTTAGTCACAAATGCAAGTGGGGTCATTGATACTGAATATGCCAAACCTTTTTAGAAGGTTTTGATAAAGTAATTATAAGTTTTGCTGAAGGAGAAAATCAAGAAGTGTACATAGTACATCCCAGAAAGAAGTTACAAACAGCAAGCTCTAGAGAGAATGAGACACAGAAAATGTAAATTTAGCAGAAAACAAAGCAAAACAAAAAGCAACTCACGTTCAAGTTTTGGCATCGTTAAGTTTCAATCAATGCTAGAAACCACACTACATAAATTTACTTCCAAGGGAATGACCTACACAACTGTAGTTCAATCAAGATGAAGTTCAGATAAGCAATCAAGTAGTACCTGGAGCTTGACCTTTATGTCCAAAACCATACGGTCTCTTTCTGCCTGTAAGACGTCATTTTAAGTTAGCATGAATTTAAAGTTCAGACACGCACCTACTGCCATATCATGACTATAATGCAAAATAACTTACAGCCCTCTCCATCGGACTAAGAGTATCTACTTTGGAATCTTTACCCATTCGCACAGAAGGTGAACTGATACAGAAACAATACAAATTAAAAAAAGTGTACAGCTATGTTTGAAACCTACAACAGATGTATGCAACAGAAAGACAAGTATGCACTTGCATATACACTCTGTCTGTGTACATACACATAAACCTGCAAAAAACATTATAACTACCTAGGAGTATGCTTTCCTGAGTACTCGAAAGCCCCACTTGCTGCTGCAAGAATCTGTCTCCTCTTTTCTTCTTCCTCCTCAGTTCTAATATTCAAAGGGAACCTATCATAAGTATACTTGGCACCTGATCCTGAAAAGTACGAGAAAATAAATATGAATGTTATAATATCCAAATGAAAGTATATTATATTTTGAATGCTTTGTGCATGCCGTATCATTGAGAATTAAAAAAATGGTTCTATCAAATTTACCTGATATTCCAACACCGGGATCAGATATTGTAACAATTTCAGGACTTAACAAAGATGAGGGTAGAACTGAAGTAGGATTTTGGCCCCTCCCAATTGCATCTTGCAGCTTGTCGAGGAGATTATTATTTCTTTCATCTGAACCAACTCCTCTCTCTAGATAATCCAAGAAGCCTTGAGTGTCTAAGAACTGAGATATCTGTATAAGATGAACATAACATATAGATAGTTTACATAACCAATACAGCATAACTTCAGGAAAATGGTGAATGAAAGTAGTAACTGACAAAAAATAAAACTCCTCATTTAAAAGAGCACGTTGTTCATTGTATTTACTGTACCCGGCTCTATATTAACAGAAATAAATTGAATGAGAGAGAAAATAGATGCAATCAACACAACACAACTAACAACTAGAAAACCATATAATATTATGAGTTATTAAAAGATTATTTTTAAGTCATTAATGTCTTGAATAATGTGACATCACCATGGGTTCTGGTGGTTGGTTAGTCGAACGGGAGCGCATCTTCAAGAATGCTTGAGAGTTGAAGACTTGAGTTGCAGTATTTTCCTATAAAAAAACATTACACGAGAGAAAATTAATAGGGAATGATGGTAGAAAACATTCAAGGAAATAAGAAGCAAATGGTAATGGATTCGTACTACGAAATTGCGGTAGCCGCCTAAAATTGACACAAAGAACTTCAAGAATATCAACCTGTAAAAATCATTTTAAGCAAATAGTAAATAACTATGAAAAAACTGACTTTCAATGATGAGTTTTAGTAACTGCTGGGATCATTCACATAATCAAAGTTCTGCATTGACATGTCAAAAAATCAAAAGGATGCAAAAAAGTGCTTACGGAGCATAGCTTATTGAATACCCAACTAGCATAACAATTCATAGCTTTAAGATGTCAAAACATTTCAACATTAAGCAGCTTCAACAGTCAAAAGAAACTGACAGTTAGTTTGCAAATTTACAAAGTCTAGCACATTTGAATTATTCACAACAGTACTTCTGTAAATATATCCCCACGTTAATTTCATATTCAAGTGACAAAATGTTAAACAGAACAAGTCCACAAAACATTTACCAGAACCAGCAATCCATAGATAAAAGAATATCGGGCCCCCTTTGAGGCCCTAAAGTCCAACACAAGGTTCTAAAACTCAGGATTGGGGAGAACTCACGAGGCAAAAATAAAAAGTTTTGAGAACTCGAGGAGAATCGGCAAAACTCATTTTATATTATACATATAAATTTATAATCCACGTGAAAGACAAAAATAACAATCTTTTATTAAAATAAGGTAGTTTTAAACAACTTAACAAGTTAAAACAAAATGCACGGCTGATAAAAAACACACAAATTATAGAACAATTTCAAACCATATGTAAGAAATAAAAAATTGACCAGGTCTACCTATTCAGTGTTCCAAAACTCGGTCAACGCGATCAAACTCGGTCAAATTTTGTAATATACTTTTTTTTATTGGGTTCCCAATTTTCTTAATTAATTATGTTTTAACATTAAATATTTCTTATTTGACATTACAAATGGACCGGTTTTGGCACAAGAGCACAACCTATTACTTGTGATCCCCCAGTATGTATATTGGTAGATCAAGTTTTGAAACATATGTAAAAAAACACTTTATTATGGAGCTTTGTTATCTATTGAATATTCTAAATTCATTGTCCAGGGATCTCATCTATTTATGGATACAGAAAACTCTTGATGTTAAATACTTAGTAGGAAGAGTTATTACTGGCAACATGGTTGTTATATATGAATATATATATATACAGAAAACAAGTTTTGCCCCCCGTCGAGTTCTCCTCAATACAATCCCGAGTTTTAGAACCCTGAACCGAGTTAACCGAGTGATAACTAGGTAAAACTGAACCACCAAGAACGAGTTCTAAAACTCAGTGCAAAACTCAGTCAACTCGGTTTAATCTAGAACTCGGGGAGTTTTAGAACACTGCCAACATCAAAATGATTACCCAAGCCATGAGAGCATCCAACAGATTTATAAAATATGCAAAACTACACATCACCATATATAAGTTTAAACAGTATTCCCAAACCCCTAACATAATTCCCTTACTTCTATTCAGATAAACCGACAAACTTTTTCATTTTAACTTTCTCCAATTTAAAAATAAAGATGGTTTAGGCTTTAGGCTACTATACTGTGACCATAGCCTGGACAGAAGTATCGTCCTCCAACGAGGAGCAGCAGCAAGAAGAGGAAATGGCAGCATCCAAAGCCCTAAACATGGAGACAAGGTAATATATGGGGTCTGCTGCAGACACATACAAAGGGTTTTTCATAATAAATAAATGAAAAACATGCTAACAAATTTTGCCACCACCCATTTTGACTCACAAAATTTAAACTAATGGGAGCGAAGTTTAAATGCAAGACCTTGTACTTCCTATAGACCTTTTACAGTTGTCAAATTTTGTTTATTGTCCTACATGTAAGGAATTTGGCATCAAAAATTCGGCTTTGGCATTATATGTAGCTTGTTTTTCCCTTTTGAGCAATGGGAGACTTCAATGTTTGACAAGAGTCATTGAATGAAGTTCCCTTTGCAATAATTACCCAATGACATCTTAAAGGCATGTTTGTATTATTCAGTAAAATAGTTTCCCCTACTTATACCTTCGACTCCACTTTGTAGTACGATTGTAATGGTTCTTCAGCCAAGACCAAGACGAGCTCTTAATAAATAGCTCAAGCTCAAAACATGCAAGAACTATAACATGGAGCCAGCTCAAGCAAGCAGTTACTCAACTGCGTGCTCACTGGAGTAATTTGCAGTACTGGATTTGGAGCATGACAGTTCTAGTAGTAGTGAAAGCAAGTCACGGACTAAGGCGAAACAAAACCAATTGACTGTAGGAAAGCAACAGGTGTTTCATGAACATTTCATCTGACTATTATAGAATTACCTAAACTGAAGATCATGATCCGCTCCCCAAGGCTTGTTGACACCTTTAGGATATTGCTCAGATGTACCTAGTACATCAGCTTTCATCTGATCTATCCCCACAACATTAGGATGTAAAAGCTTTCTTATCTCATCACGCAAGGAACCTAATTCGGGCTCTGGAATAGGAGGTATTTCCTCTGATGTGCTGATACGGTTGTACTCAAGATCCACAACAACTACCTACAAGAAAAAAAATATAAATATTAAATTGATATGACTCTTAGCAAGCAACCACATATTGAACTCGAACATAACATTTAAGAAAACAAAAACATGAAGATGTTATCCATAAAAGCAATAAGAGATAATAATGCACAAACCAGTTAGGATAGTTATAGAACAATTAAGCAGGAAACATTAAGCTTATGAGTGCAATAGTTTTCCACTTATGATACGTAATATGACAGAGACAAAATTATGTATTAATAAACATAATATGGTGCACTGACCAAAGTTACAACAATTAATAACTGCACAAACTAAAAGGCTGATATGTTTGTATAAAACAACTTACACCATCCATAACCAGATAGGATGTATCAACACCTGAATAGAGGCCCATCATGTATGGCGTAGGTGCATCAATATAGTCTACTCCACTGAAAAATAGTAATGGAATGTAGACATGCTTCAACAAAAAAAACATACAGAAATTAGTTATCAAGTATTAAATTAAAAGCAAATTTAACACAGTTCCTGATTGGAAGATGATAAATATTGGAAGAACACAATGACACAATTTATATGGATGTCATGTGTGCAAGGAAGCAAGCTATTTTATGATATTGGAAAGAATATAACTTCGGATATCCATAACTAACCTGCCACCGAAATGGATAGATTAAATGGCAAATCGCCTCTGATACAATAGTCAACAGTGAATACCTGCCAGGTAGAAAATAAAGAATTCACATAAAAGTGCATAAATAGAAAAATAATCATAATGAAATGGTAAACCTAAATGCAATAGGATTAACACTAGATTTGCATATTTTAACGGTTGATGGTTAATACATAATGGAGGTAGAAACAATAACAATAAATAATGCAAAAAACAATATGCAGAATGAACTGAAAACCCACCACACGAAGATTCTAGATCATTCTTGATTGTGAGAAAAAATGTCAGTCAGTGGACAACTATAAAAGGTTTTATCACTTTGCTTTAAAGAACATGTCAACTCTAAATTTTTGAACTTCAAAGTCATAGCATACTTGTATGATCGAAGCAATATTCTCCTTTCGAGCAACACAGCTGTGAAAAGTAGAATTAAGTTGTCAACATCCAAGCATTGTACCAGTGGCTGGAATGATATCTGCAGGTAAATAGCAAGCAGTTTCAGATGATAAGGTCAATTTCAACAACTACATTATCACCCAAATAAATAAAAGAAGTGGCATGGTTAAATAGAGAAAGCAGCTTTACAAGTACATACATCAGCATGGGGAAGTCCCTCCTTCGATGGAGCTTCTAAAGAAAGCAGGCTATTCTCAATAGAAAATAGAACCCTGTTCTTTCCAGGAGTAGGCAATGGTACATTTGACACCGTATAAGCTATAACATCCCACAAAGGCTTGCTGAAATTGTTGTAGAGTTAGGATCATCAAATGCAATAAAAACAGATACCATATTTTCACGGTTTTTGAAATGGGCAGATATTTAAACTCGTGAAAAGACTTCAAATAAAACTAGACATATGTGTTTGTTTGTGTGAGATGTATGACATAAATATTTGAAAGAGTGAATTTCTTAAGAATAAAATGATTAAGAACCCTAATATCAACAAGGAAGACCTACCTACTCCCAGTAGAGGAAAAGCAAAGAGAGAATAGTTCCTCAAGTGCATCACGGAGTACATTGAAACAAGGGGACCGTGAAACAAGGCATATACATTTGTCAGCAAATGAATTGGCTGGAATAGAGTAAGCTTCTGCAATATCCTCACAGACTGGATCTCGAAAAGCAATGCAGCTGACATAAATTTTTGATCCGTCGCCCTCTGCAGCAGGTTACAATGTTGAACATAGAAAAGATGCACACACATGTGAACAATATTTCAAGGCCTACAAAAGAAAACATCAAAGCATTAACAATGAACATACCAGTCAAAACAATTGGGTAGTTGCGTGGGAAAGTTGAGGGGTCGTCAGCATCAAAGCCTGTTGAATAGAACCACACACCCGCGGGCAGGACACACTGCATCATTGTCCACCAGAAATCAAATCAGTATGTGCTCAGAAAATGTAAAATAACAGCAACAATTGTCAATTACACAAGAACCCATTTGCAGTAGAGTCTCAAACATACACTAAGTAGGCTCAACGAGTGTAGTGTACAAAAGAAAAGGAAATGTGTAGAATTACAGTGGGGAGCTGAGGAGGAGGATGAGGGCGGAGAGAGAGGTCGGGAGGAGGGTACTGATCGAGCAGAGAAGGCAAGTAGGTGACCCCCGTTCCATGGAAACCCTTGTCTCCGTCTACAGTTCGAATCTCTGGACCGATCCCGCAAACCACAAAATACTCAAAGATCCGACTCATTTATGCACACAAAATCGAAACGATGTTCGATCTGAGAGAAGATCAAATCGATTTGCTGTTGCACTCCTCTGGCGGCTCACTGTTGCTCCCTCGAAGCTCCAAATTCAGCAGTGGTAGCCATTGGCAGGTGGTGGGTTGGGTTTGAGATCCGCTGGACTGGAACGAGTCGATGAGGAAGACAATTCTACGACCGCCTCGTCGTCTATTCCAATCTACAACAAGTGGCTTGTTTCAGAATTTTTTTTTATCAGCGACAAAGCAAAATTTTATAAGTACACAAAAAGTAAGGAAACGAAGTACAAGCACAAGCCCATAAAAGTGAACGAACATTCTGAAAATTAGTATAAACAATCTGACCATGGTAAAAATGACGTAAGAGTTCGACCAGCATAAAGGTCATTTTAGAAATTTGTAAATTGAGTCCAACACATGCCCACTCCCTACTCCTTTTCTTCGTGAGATTGTGGTCTTTTTAGTTTGGACTTGGAACCGATCTCAAGCTCGAGAACCAGACTAATATCGGAATTTTTGTATAGCACCCGGAGGATTTAGGATTTTTGTTTAGTTTGTTTAGCGATTTGGTAATTGTTAGTGTGTTTAGTGATTTGTTTACGCTGTTTTGTTTTTGGAAAGTGATCCCCTGAGCTTGAGCTTCTTTGTTGTGATTGTTCATGTTTCGTTTGTTACATAGTCTTGTGGTGTTTGATTTGGAAGTGTGATTTGTACCTCCAGGATGATTTTTTAATGAGCTCATCTTATTTTGCTTTAAAAAAAAAGTAAGAATACGGTAACATATTCGATATGAAGTGGGTATGGTTATATTCGTGTCTTCTTGAGTTGGTATCCAAATACAATCAATTATTCGCTCATTTATTGAGTACCCAATCTGTTTAAAATCTGACAATATAAATATTTCTTTTCATATTCATACCTGAAAGTATATAGCGCTTTCAATCTTTTGAAGACTCAAGTAAGCGGTCGCTTCAGTTTTACTTCATAGGACAATATTTTGTTCAGGAGGAAAGAGAGAATCAATTGATTCTCCAGCTGGAGTTTCCCAGCTATGCTGGATAACAGAGATAGTTTCTTTAGTTTTATTTATATAATGTTTTATAAATCATTTGACAAATGTAGAAATATCACATGTTTGACTTATATAAGAGTAATAATTATTTTTGAAGCTTTAGAGCTATTCTTTTGAGAATTTCTCAAAAAACCAACTACGAAAACTATTGTATTTCTCTTGTTGAAACTCTTCATTGAGAAGTTTCCTAATTTCGCTTCATTCACTTAAATCAACCATTAATATGGAAGTTCATCTCAGATTGAGTAGGCGATTCCCTACTCGTATGGTAAATTCCATGGGGAATTTGATCATTGCTAATACGAATATTTTCTACTAACTATTCTTCTCTCAATTGGGAAGTCGGGGCTCTAGACTCTTGAGGAGTCATAAGCCTTTTAGGAGCATATCCAAAATATCTGGAAGAGCTAGATCTAAGAAATTTAATAGATCGTTGAGAATTGAATCTGACCTCAATATCTCCTTCTGAGGTCTGAATTATCTGATCAACATCTTTGTTGACCACAGGTTCTGGGTCTACTTCCTGAGGAAGTGACCAAGTTAATGGAAAGTTAATTTCATTCCACTTGATTAGCCTATTGGTGGCTA
>JAYMTP010001600.1:0-23268 GCA_036897365.1 Geranium brycei
TTGTGTGTGACATCCTGCTCCTGTAACTAACCGAAATTTCAATTTATAATTTTATTGTGATTTTCATAAATCTTTCGCGCACTACAAAATCTAAATATTCTTCCTATTAAACAACTCAACATGCCACCCTCATCGTCCAATCACATAACCTGCTTTTCTGAACAATACTTATCAAAATGATTGTTAATTATAACTTTAAGATCAAAATTAGAAACAACTACTCTTATTCCAAAAATAATAACTTTTCTGATAAATTAATTAATGCAATATTTTTAGGTATAATCATTTTAGATTCATATATTTAATCTCTTGTTTATAATTTATAATTATAACTTAAAATTTTACCATGAGGACTAAAAAATGGTTGATAAAATCAAAGGCTATTGAATAGTTATAAATGCATAGTACAAAGTAGTTGGTGATTTAAAGTAAGTTAATTAATTGCGAGGAAAAATAAATAATAATAGTTTACTCTTCCTTACTGCAGGTACGTACGGTCGTCCTCGTCGTTTACAATATCTATATAAACGTAAAAAGGAAAAGAAAAAAGGCTTCTGTACCAACCCCACGCGCACAGAACGGAGGGGCAAGCGCACGACACCATCTCTGCCCTTCACCTGCGCGTGAATGAAGACACGCGCCAAGAGTGAGAGTGGGGTTCGATGATATTAATAATATTAACATTAGGTGAAAATGAAATAGAGACCGTATACGGAAGAGGACCACACACACATACGGCTTTGTCCGGATACCACGTGGGCCCCGCGTTTCTCGTCTCAGCTTATTTGACCGTTATGCCCTCCTGACCGTACCCTTTGTCCGGGCTGTTTCGAGGGTAAAATGGGGACATTTGGGGTGGTGGTCAAAATCAGAAGACCCGGCTTGTCTCCTTAGAAGTGGATCTTCGCACGTTATCAAATGTTGTACAAATTCACAGTTGTTAATGTTATTACACAACACAACAGTGTGTGTTTGTGAGAGAGCCTGTGTGTGTTCCTCTCCTTCTTCTCTTTGGTTGTGCTCTCTCACCAGAAACAACAACCACATCTCAACCGACTCTCACAATCCTAACAATCTCTCCTTCTCAATCCCACGTCTCAACCCATCGTCTCTGTCTCGCCGATTTGAGCTCTGCGTCTCGTGAGCTGATTTTAGATGTTATGGCGGTTTTGGGTTAGACCCACTTCTTGTTTTCTCTTTCCCTCTGATTCCCAGTTCTGGGTTTTCGATTTCAGCACAGACCCACCAGGAAAAAACGAAACTTTGGGGTTGTTGGCTTGTGTGAAGAGAAATAGGGTGCTGGATACGAATAGGGCATAGCTCTGATCCGGTGGAGTTGTGGGTTTTGGTTTATTTTTGTTCATGTTTGTAAGTTAGGTGAGGGCATGGGAATGTACGGACACAGAGTCGTTGATGCGAGTTGGGAAATGTAGGTGGATGTGTGGTTGAGGTTTAGGCTTGTGAGATTTGGGGGTGTTGGTGGGTTTGATCTGCATTTGGCGGATTTGGGTGTAAAGGTTGTTGATTTGATGATTTTGTGACGCATGAGGAATTTGAACTGGTTTAAGCAGATAGCCAACAATGGGAGGCTGGAGAGGAGGCTGTCGCTGGGGGAGTACAAGCGAGCCGAGTCGTGGTCCAAGTACTTGGTGTCGTCTGGAGCGGCCATAAAGGAGGAGGGAGAGGAGGAGTGGAGCGCTGATATGTCGCAATTGTTCATTGGGAACAAGTTTGCTTCTGGGAGGCATAGTAGGATCTATAGAGGGATATATAAGCAGACTGATGTGGCTATCAAGCTCATGAGCCAGCCAGAGGAGGATGAGAACTTGGCTATGGAGCTCGAGAGGCACTTCACTTCTGAAGTTGCATTGCTCTTCCCGCTGCGCCACCCCAATATCATCTCGGTAATTAAGCCTCTTATTATTTACTATCACTCCATGGTTTCTGCTTATAATGCTACTACCATTGTTGTTTTATGAGTTTGTATGTACACTATATAAATTGTTAGATACTAAGCTAAAAGTTCTGTTATCAGATGAAATGGGTTCTTTCATTTATCTACAAATGAGCAGCAGTAACTTTTTTCTTACATGTTATGCTAAGATTTTTATCCTTTTGGATTTGTTGTTTTCAAGTTTTGGGGGTTCGTGGCGTACTTATTGCATGCGTTATCGTAACTCGACTTGGTTCTACATGTACTAACTTCTTATCTAGCACCGTAGGTTCTATATCTTGGAAATGAGATAGATAAGGAAATTTACACACAAATTATGTTGTTTGCGAGATTGGCTTTGTTTCCTGATTTTGTGCATCAGTCTAAATGATGGAATTTGTTTATATACTTTGTTCATGACAAGCCGATAATTCTCTGCATATATTTGGTTGGATATAATGTTTTCCTGACACTTAGATATTCATTTGTTTTCTTGATGCAGTTTGTTGCGGCTTGCAAGAAACCACCCGTATTCTGTATCATCACTGAGTATTTGGCCGGGGGTTCGTTGAAAAAATTTCTCCATCAGCACGAGCCACATTCAGTTCCGCTTGACATAGTTCTGAAGTTAGCTCTTGACGTTGCTCACGGGATGCAGTATCTTCATTCTCGAGGAATACTTCACCGGGATCTCAAATCAGAAAATCTACTGCTCGGAGAAGATATGTCCGTCAAGGTTGCGGATTTCGGTATCTCTTGCTTAGAATCTCAATGCGGAAGTGCAAAAGGATTCATGGGAACCTACCGTTGGATGGCACCCGAAATGATCAGAGAAAAACACCACACGAAGAAAGTCGATGTCTACAGTTTCGGCATTGTCTTGTGGGAGTTTTTAACTGCATTGACACCCTTTGACAACATGACGCCAGAACAGGCTGCTTTTGCGGTCTCGCAGAAGGTATTTTCGCCTCATTCATTAATTAATGTTGCAATGTACATACATTTTTTTTTTCTTTTGAAAAGGAATCTGGCTGGCCGTTACTTGACTTACATGGCGAGTTTGTCCTATGTGTGACCTCTAAAAGACAACTATATATTATCTCCATTGCCAATAGGATTGATTTTAGTATCTTTAAGAGATTATATTCTAAGTTAGGTAAGGCTAAGCTGGATTTTGATATCTGCAGGCCATATCTAATATCAGTAGCACACAAAGACAGTATATACAGAAAATCATAGAGAAATCGAATAAGATAATATAATAAAATGCGATATTCATGTGCAAACACATCTTCTTGCCAGTATAGATAAGCAAAAGAGTTATAGTGAATATATTTGTGTATATATATTTCCATAACTGAAAATATGAAATATATTGGAGCCATCTATTGTTTGCATATGGGGTTGAAGTATATGATGGCAAAATGCAAATTTTGTCTCCAAAAAAGCTGTACTCAAAGAGATATTGCACAATTTTCATTAAAAAATGGCTTGTTGTGTTATGATTTGTCATTTAACATATCCAATGCATTCTTTGATAGCAATGCAGAATTGAAAATCCTGTTTCAGGATCTTAATGTCCGTATTCTGGTGTAGTGATACTTCTCGGGGCAACCTAGCATATTGACTAAGCCTTGATTAAAATTGGGGTTGAAAAAACTTTTCGGATTCTTTTTATGAGGGTTTCTCATTTATGTATCTAGCAGTTATTGAATCAAATTCTTACATCTGCCTGTTTTTTTGTTTTGCTTCAGAATGCCAGACCGCCATTGCCCCCATCATGCCCTTTGGCATTCAGTCATCTCATAAGCAGATGCTGGTCAAGTAATCCACACAAACGACCACATTTCGATGAGATAGTTCAGATTTTGGAAGGCTATTCTGAGGCCCTCGAGCAGGATCCAGATTTTTTCTCCAACTACAAACCTCCTTTCAGCCATAGTATTTTACAATGCTTACCCAATTGTATGTCCAAGTCTAAGAGCGCTTCCTAACTCCCCGTTTAATGCTGAATGTACTATATTCTTTTTTCTGATTCAAAGCCTCATTGCTCTACTTGGTTTTTCTTGTGTTGCGCATATTGGAGCAAAAGAAGCTCATATTATTGTATTCAATGTTCACAATGCTTATGTGTTGCAACTTGCAATTCCTTCTCTTTCACTTGCACAGCTTTCTTAAATCAGGTGAAGACTGATATACAGTGAGATTTACAAATTGTGGGACAAAAGGTACAAAATTACCTATTTTTGTGTCATTTGTTGAATGATATATGACAATAATTATGGAATGTGAGGTTTGGTGGGATAGGATATGAGCAAGAGGGTGGGCTTTCCATGTTTGCTTACCAAACTACACATCATTAATCAATCAAAGCAAAGATCCTATAAGTTATGAGCTGTTGTGTCTGGTTTCAAGTCTGAAACCACACCACCACTCAACATCTGCATTCATTAAACTGTCTAGTTGTTAACTACAGACACACCATTGTGATCAGATCCATATAGCCCCCACTATTAGTCCATTATCACCCACACCAGCTCCCATGAAAACAAAACCTTGTCATGTGTCTTTGAATTTTGTTGCCTGCAGTGGACAATTTTTTCCTTCTCATTTATGACATTTTGTTGCCTACAAAATACTATGGATAAAAGATTTTGAATATTTTAATGAGGAAAAAGTACGCATAACCATTTTCAATTGTACGTCATTTTCACTTAAATAAAAATTTTGGTCATTCAATTGTAAGTTTCATAAATTTTCCTATGTTAAGTTTTTGGATGAAAAATATTAATTTTGAAAATAAAAAGATGAAAATACACTTAAATAAAAATCTAATTTAAAATCTAAAATTAAATTCTTAGGTCTGAAAATTAAATTTGTAGTAAAAGAACATTTTATATTTTAAGACCATTTTGTAGTTAAATGACTCAAATCTCAATTGAGTGTAACTGGGTGAAAATGACTATAGTGTATATAATTATTTGTACTCTTTTCTTTTAATTATTTGGTAAATATTTTAGAATTAGGAATTTAGGATACAACCCAATTCTGTGTACTTAGATAATATGTTCAAGCTCAAATATAAATAAGTGGTGTGTGTTGCATGAAATGACAATAATGTGAATTGGTCACCACAAAGTAGGTGTGTGATGTCCTTGCTTCCACCACCATTCCACTAATTTGTGCACTAATAATTTTTCATTTGATTAACATTCTTGCTTAAAGAATAGTGGGTAATTAGGATTGTGCACAATGCACATGTTAAAGGAATGAGACAAAAACTTAGCATTTGGAGCATCGAAGGGACAGAGATCTCAGGTGAGTCAAATATATGAACTATCACATTTCACATCACATGTTTGACAACATTAGCCATTTTCCATGAGTTATGAATAAATTAAAGATGTGGCAAAAAAGGAAATGAAAATATACAATTACAACCATTGCTGAACAAAATCTGATTACAATATTTAATCTCTAATATTTTTAATAAATTAAAACGGTTTTATGGAATGGTCATAATTCATAAATGTCCATTTGACTTAGGATTACAACAAATGACACATGGCAAACCCCAAATGGTGAAATAAAAATAAAAAGTAAATAAATGTAATAAAATAAAGATAGTAAGAAGCAAAAACGGCGGTTGAAGGCATTGGCGGGTTCGGGGAGAGGTCGCCTTCTCTTTTCTCCTGACATTCCACCTCTGCTAACCCTTCCTTTTCACCTTTTCTTTAATCTCCATTTTCTATTCCTCTAATTCTCCATCCAATTCCCAATTTTATCACTACCCATTTCTCCAAATCTCCTTCCTCACCCAAAGATAGCTTTTTTTTATCATTCCCTGTCAATATGGATCATTCTATATGATACCCAGATAGCAGAAGAAGACTCTTTTGTGTCTTTGTCTTGAGGTATGGCTTTTTTTTTGTCTATCATCTGTTACTTGTTTGTTTTTTCCCAGTTGATTCCATTATTTTATCCCCTTCTCTGCAATTTTATCTGTTTTTGCATGATCTTGGGGAGGTCACTAGGGGTTTGTTTTTTTTTCTATCTCTTGCCCTTGATTTATTGAAAATAATTTGATATCAATGATGGGTATGTGTTCTTATTCCTTGTATTGGGTTCTATAGCTAGAAAGGTTAATTTTTGAGGAACTATGGTATATGGGTATTTGATTGATTTCTTTCTGGTTTTGTGAAGATCTGGAAAAGAGGTTTTAAGTTTTTGTTATTATATGGTGCTTTACTTGTTTAATTTGTGGGCAGAGTTAGAAAGATCTAATAGCAATTTGTTTTTGAACATTTTGCTGATTTATTTGGTGCTTTGATATTGTTATTTTATTAGTTCTGTGTTACTCATATCGAATTCATGTTGGTGCACAAGCGTATGACGATTATCTGCCGCAAATTTATCTGATAATGCATATGTTTTTATTGTTTGTTGCAGATAATTTCTTTTGGGTCTCGGAACTTTTGTAAATTTGTAAGATGCCTGGAATTGCGATGGAGGGAACGAGTGAAGAAGGGAAAGGGAGTGAAGTGAATGGAAATTCGGAAACAGTTAAGGACAGTTCAGTTCCAGATACCGCCCCCAATAGGAATGTGTCTCCTCCGCATAGCCCTGTTAGTACTGTTACTGATCCTCCTGTTAATGCTCCTCCGGTTGATGTGAGGATGGACACCTCGATTGAGAAGCTGTATGAGAACGTGTGCGACATGCAGAGTTCTGATCAGTCACAATCAAGGCAAAGCTATGGCTCTTACGGAGGGGAGTCTAGGATTGACTCTGAGTTGCACCATATTGTAGGAGGAGAGAGGAGGGAGGCAGAACCAATGGAGGAGGATGAGGAGGACAAGCCAGAGGTGGATTCTCGCAGCAGTTCCTCTTCTAAGAAGGGAAGCTCGTCTACAGATAAGAAGGCAAGCACATCAACTGATAAGAAACGGGGAAAGAAGAGTAAGCCCCCATCTACTAGGCCAAAATCTGTTTCTTCAGGGAAATCGAAAAAAGCTTCACACTTGCAGTCGAACTCTGAGGCATCATCAAAATCAGGTCTGAAGGGCAAGAGTAGTGCCGAAAAACCTCCTGTTAAGAATCCAAGGAAACCAAATGAGGGAGTTAGTTTCGCGAAGAAACCAAAGGGGTTAAAGTTAGAGAATGGAACTGAGGATTCATCAGTGGATAAACCGGAACATGGCCAGTATTTACTTAAGCAAGCTAGGGAATTGATGGCTTCAGGGGATAATTCCCAGAAAGCTCTCAAATTAGCGCTAAGAGCAGCAAAATCATTTGAAACGTGTGCAAATGAGAAAAACAATCTAGAGCTGGCTATGTGTTTGCATGTCACAGCAGCAATACACTGTAGTTTAGGTCAGTACAATGAGGCAATTCCAGTTCTTGAACGCTCTATTGAGATTCCTGTTGTTGCAAATGGTCAAGAGCATGCCCTTGCTAAATTTGCTGGTCACATGCAGTTGGGGGATACTTACGCAATGCTGGGCCATCTTGAGAAATCCTTAATGTGTTACGAGAAAGGGTTGGAAGAGCAGAAACAAGCTTTAGGAGAAAAGGACCCGAGGGTTGGTGAGACTTGCCGATATTTGGCTGAAGCTAATGTCCAAGCACTGCAATTTGATGAGGCCGAGAAGTTTTGTCAGATGGCTCTTGACATTCACAGAGAGAACGGTTCCCCCGCCTCCCTTGAAGAGGCGGCAGATAAGAGGCTCATGGGTCTTATATGTGAAACAAAGGGAAATCACGAAGCAGCTCTCGAGCATCTTGTTTTAGCCAGCATGGCTATGGTGGCAAATTGCCAGGATGTAGAGGTGGCCTTTGTTGATTGCAGCATTGGTGATGCATACTTGTCTTTGACTCGATATGATGAAGCTGTTTTTGCATATCAGAAAGCGCTCACTCTTTTGAAGACCACCAAAGGAGAGAACCACCCATCTGTTGGATCTGTGTTTGCCCGTCTGGCTGATGTATATAACAAGACAGGGAAAATAAGAGACTCAAAATCGTATTGTGAGAATGCCCTTAGAATATATGAAAACCCCATGCCCGGGGTCCCTATAGAGGAGATTGCCAGTGGCCTGGCAAATCTGTCTGCTATCTATGAATCAATGAATGATCTTGAACAAGCACGTGAATTGCTTCAGAAGGCATTGAAAATATATGATGATGCCCCTGGTCAGCAAACCACAATTGCTGGAATTGAAGCCCAAATTGGTGTCTTGCACTATATGTTGGGAAATTATTCTGAATCCTACAACTCCTTTAAGATTGCCATTTCCAAGCTTCGTGTGAGTGGAGAGAAGAAGTCTGCCTTTTTTGGGGTTGCCCTTAACCAAATGGGGCTTGCTTGTGTGCAGCGCTGTGCTATAAGTGAAGCTGTGGAACTATTTGAAGAAGCAAAGGACGTTTTGGAGCGAGAATGTGGACCATGTCACCCTGACACTCTTGGGGTATACAGCAACCTTGCTGGCACTTATGATGCACTTGGCAGGTATTTGCCTTCTCACATTTTGTTTTCTTCTTTCCTTTCGCATCATATCTTTGATAAGTCGTAAATAGGTTTTGAAAGCTCTCTTTTTTCCTCCCCCTTGACGGAAAAGGATTCATTGGGTTGTGATGAGAAGTGATCTACCTCGTTTCTCATATTCTGTTCTTAGATTCTATGACAAGAAAATTATGGTATTATAAGGTCCTCGGAATGCTTTCACTCTTCCTTACTTTATATATCTTGCTGAAGAACGAGGTTCTAAAATGTGAGATAATATGTGATGTCATGTTCTGATTTTCTTTAAATCATGGCCCAAAGCAGTAAAGAAATTGTTTTAATTGTAGAAATATCATTGTGACTCATAACTACTAAATAGGATTGGAGTAATTTATAGTGAACATTGCTGGACTTGCAATATATGAATTGAATCATCCATATGGTTTCATTACACTTTTTTTTTCACTCTTAGATTGGATAAGGCGATTGATATTCTAGAGTACGTTGTTGGGATGAGAGAAGAAAAGCTTGGCACAGCACACCCCAATGTGGATGACGAAAAGAGAAGATTGAACGAGTTACTGAAAGATACAGGTAGAGTTCGGGACAAAAAAGCCAGATCACTAGAAAAGCTCCTTGGTAGCAACCCTCAGTCAACAAACGATGAAGCTGCAAAGACTGATAGTAATGAAGCTGCAAAGACTGATAGTAATGAAGGCGCTGAGGTATCAAACAATGAAATCACTCAAGAATCAAACAGTTAAGCTTGAATACGATTGTTATATATTCTGGAACACATTTTCTCTTACCTACATTCAGGTTGCATGCCAATATAATGTATCATAGGACTTCTATACAGAGAAAAAGGAAAGAAAGAAAAAAGAATAGGTGGTGTGGTTGATTAGATTCTTGTTTTTAGGTGAATGAAAATAAGGGTTGGTTGCTGTTGTATCATTCATTTATGTATATTGAAGAACCCGTTTGAAGTTTTTTAGGAACATTCATTGTATATAATCCATATGACTGAAGAGTATACGTGTGGATTACTCTGTATAATCGAATTGAATGATTCATTAATGAAACAAGCATGTAATTGATGTTTTAGAAGAACGTGCCCTTCATAGAGAATTATCAGACGGAGACGGTGTCCTCAGGTGTGGTTGTATGAAAATCACTCTAGTTCACAAACGATGAACACAAATACAATCTAGGTATGCTTCCGTTATTCGATTAACTCCATCGATTATCTAAATATCAACATGGGTTATTTTGTATTTAGGGTTTTGATTAAAAATATAGATCTACCGTTAGTTTTATTCATATATTGCATGATCTTGTTTCATATGTTTATAATCAAATCCCAACAGGTGACCATTCCCCCAAGAGAGACGAGTGAGTCTGCCACAATAATAAACTGTTCTTGAAATTGTTCAAATTTCGGCCCAAAATAAGATAAATATGGGATTAGAGCGTATTGTGAAGCTGAGATAGGAGAGAGGGAGAAAACCCACTACACAAATGAAAATTCCAGCTAGCTTCAGTTTGGGAGAGATTCAGAGCCACACGGAGGGACTTGTCAAAGTTGATGTTTAAGCTTATGTTTCATCCCAATGATATGAAATGAGTCATCCTCAAGGAACATAATTGTATCATCTGCAAATTGTAGGTGAGAGAGAGTTAGAGAGGTCAACCTGAATCCCCATGAACAAGTCTGCATCAACTCGTGATCCAAAAAATGGTGTAGCCCCTAAGCCGTTATGATGAACATAAGGGGGGGGGGGGGAACATCCATGTCGAACACTTTGTAAAACCGGAAACTGATTCGATGGTGAACCATTCACTAGAACCGAGGAGTGAGCACAAAGGCAACAACTGATCTACAGGAGCCATCTTGCCCTGAATCCCATCTGACACATAACTACATATGAGTAATGTTAATCCACATTATCAAATACTTTTTCAAAGTCTAGTTTGATGACCGTCGCCTTAAACCGCGTATGCTTGATCATGTGGATAAGTTATGGTGTAATGTAATGAGCACCCCGTCCATAATTTGACTCCCCTCAACAAAGTCATACTAGATGCCGCCAATAAGAGAGCCAATGCATTTATTTAGGCGGAACGACATGATCATCCCCAAAATTTTATAGGTGCATGTAGTTAGACTGATCGAACAAAAATGGAAGAACTCAAAAGGGGGACGAGATCTTCGGAATTAGAACAATGAATGTTGCATTCGGGCCATTACCTATTACCCATGTCAGGTGAAAATAGTGCATAAAAGCCATAAAGTCCACTTTTATAATATCTCAACCCGTTGCAAAATCCCCAATATTAAAGCCATCCGGCTTGGGCGCTTTGTCTTTTCCATAGGTTGATACAACCGCCTAAACCTTCTCTTCCGGAAAGAGCCTCCAATGAGGAAAGGGAAGGATCGGGAGCTCAGGTCTAGGGAGATGAGCCGAGAAGAAAAGGGAAAGAGGAGAAAGGGAAAACAAATGTCAAATGGTATAATTTGAAAGTTAAAATGACAGTCAAGGGTATTTTTGTCATTTAACTTTTAAAATTAACTGAAAACTTAACAAATTGTAGTTGAGTGAAAAAAAAACATTAGTAGTAATTACTTGAAAAATGTGCCAACTCAGCTGCAGTTTTGTGTGATTATCCCAAAATTCAATTTTTCCCTCATAAAATGTAGATATTTTAACCAAGTTAAAACACTCTAGGTTAAACTCTAAACCAATTGTTGATTGAAGTTAACTAGTGAGAAGACAAATCACATCACATACAACATCGTCCAAGGGCATCACAAAGAAAAATCCAAGCGGGTGGACGATTTGCCGGAGACGAGTAGAAGAGCCGATTTGGCACAGATGACCAAGCTTCCTATCTTTAATAACTTTGCTACAAATGGTCTGTCACTTGATATATGATCATTCCATAAAGCCGTAGCCATAGGCAATTGTCGAAAACCATTGCAAAATGATTGCACAAGTGCTTAGCAAAATATGTGTATCATAAAATTTAGAATAAAACATGCATAGCACATACATAATAATGAGAAAGAACTTATATGTAGTGTTAACACAATAATCGTTCCATGTCTATAAAGTAACAAAAATCCTACTAGTAATTTAACACTAAAATGTCTATAACTAACACTAAAATGTGAAGTACTATTCAACAACTCGGCCGACCATTATACTTGATATACAAATTTTACAGGTTGTTTTATGTTGAGTGAAAAATAACAGCAAATGCTACACAATGAAACTGACAACAAGTCACAAGATATTTATCTTCTTCGTAAATTTCAAATAAAAACAGTAGAATAACTAGAATCCATTTGTGAAATATTTTTAGTAAACATAAATTAAACCTCGTCTAAATCGACCATATATATAGTAGACAACTTATCTGCAGGAAAATGAAGAAAGTTTACCTGGCCATATTAGGCGAATCTTGCACACTTTCTTTATGTGTTTAAGTTCATTCGTAGCCATTGGCGGAAAAGACTTAGAATATGTAGTCCTGAAAGAATGACCCTTCCATTGGGTACAAATTTCGAAGACATGCCTGATAAGTGGACGTGCATCGTACTGAGCCGGCTGTAAGTTCTATCGATCATGTTATTTTTATTACCTCCCAGACGACCGGCGAGCTCAACGAGGACCAAGTTGCGATACATTGTCTTACTTCCACGTACGAAGTGTTCTCTTGCTCCTCAAACCAAACAATGTCAAAAGTTTAATAAAACCCAACACTTTTAGACCATGAGTAATTTTGAGTTTACAAGAATATGGTATGTCACTTCAATTTGACTACAAAATTAACAGGTCTAAGTTAAGTACGTAATAATTAAAGGGGTTTAAAAATGAAGTATTTAATTAAGGAGTCTAGTGCAAATTGTGTGTAGTTTGGTGCCATTCGCTCAATAGAATAACAAAAATGTAATACGTCGTCGTTTGAATGAATAAGGTTTCTCTAAAACTAAAAAACCCTTAACGTTTCTGCTTCCTATTTCGCGCGACAACCTTCTTCTTCTTCTTCTTCTTCGTTGTTACTTCTCCCAATTTGACAATCTCACACTGTAGAATAAGCCACACAGCTTCGAAGAGCATGGCAATGGAAACCAAACCTTCGATTGCTCCGACAGGTTTCGTCGACCAGCTAGTTGTGAGTTCATCTTCGGCTCTCTCTCTCTCTCTCTTCTTATTTTAGCCTGAAGGCTTATTTGTGTGAATTTCGTTTATCCAGGTTCCGGGAGATGTGGTGCTCGATCTCTCCAAAATGGCTAACCAGACCATCAAGCTCGGCGGCGGCCTCCGCCAGGTCTCTCTTTTTCTTTTCCAACACTTACAGTCGATTTCTATGATGATGATGATGAAGTTCTTATGTGATGTATTTACATTAGTGCCCTCTTGGGGAATTTGTGGTTTCATGTAATGAATAATTTTGGGTGAAGTTAATATGATGTTTCCATCAGCTCTTGTTTTTATAGACACACAAGGCTTAGTTTTATAGTGGAAACAGTTGGGTATTGATTGGAATAGTTGTGGGCAACATTTAGCTGAGACCAAATTACAATTTAGACTGCTGATTGATTCTGCGTTTTGTGTGCAATTTGTTTGCATCCCGAAAAGTATCCATCATTCATTCTTGTTTGTGTTTTTAATGTGCTCTTATGTTGGCCAGAAGTTTATGATTAAGATTTATTTTTGTGTGGTACCATAAAACTTTTAAGGCCTTAATCTTCCCCATGGTGCCGGGTTTAGTTACTGAAGTCGTTTGGGCCATTTATGTGTGACCCTTATCCGCCATTTTATTCAGTCTCATCTCTGACTGGACCGTGTGGAAGGTGGTGAATGAAAAATTTTAATGGCTATATGACATTGGACATGCACTGTTAACCAAGAAAGAAAACCAACATCCTTGCCATTTGGCTGTATTGAACATTTAGTCATTACAGTAATGGCATTTGGTCTGGTTATATCACTCCCTTTAGAAAGGCGACTTCTGTATAAACCTGCGGAAATATGGGATTTTTAAGCTCTACTATAGTCATGGGAACTAGTAATTATTGTTTGGTTTTAGGGTAGTAATTTTAGCTTGATTTCCCAACATAATTGCAGGATCTGATTAATTTACTTTTATTAATCTCACACTGTTGGTTTTTCAGGATTGTGATTCTATTTCTGTCATGAAGGCTGGGAAGCTGAGATTCTCAAAACCAAATAAATATTGGGTTGAAAATTCACACAAAAGGGTGAGTGTGAAGCTATTTTTAAGCAGTGAGCAACAAATATACATTTTATAGATAGTGTTTTTTTTTACCTTTCAGCTGTATAGTACCTAGCCCTTGTTGTAAAGTTTTTTGGGATTAAATAGTAGTTGCTCTTCTTGTTCTTCCATATAATGTTGTAGGTTTGTTATTTTTACAGTATGTGCCTTGCTTGGAGGATCATGTTCTCGGAATTGTAGTAGATTCTAAACCCGATGTAAGCTTTCTTCAAATTTTTTTGATATACTTCAGATTTATCTAAGCATCAGCATTTGACACCTTTTTCTAGTCATAATTCAAATTTGTTACTGTTGGGAATCAGAGTAGTTTATACTGGTCATTGAAAGAATAGCAACTATTATAGTTATCTTATATTGTTATAGAGGAAATGCTTTACAAACAGAGATATGAAAATCCTGTCAGAATTAACCTAATAGTTTGAATGGGCTGACTTGTACATCCATCTCCTGGAACATATCAGTGAGAACAAGTGTGGGCTGTTATTGTTTTAATTCTTTTCAAGCAAATGCCAAACTATAACTTATTTTTTATAATTTGGTTGCAAAAGCTTGGGTTTGGTTATGTTTAAGAAATGAACCTGGAAGATCTCGTAGCACAAAAATAAAAGAAATATGGCGATTGATATAGTTTCTGTGGAGCAAGTATTGGCACCTAGTTTCAAATCAATATGCCTTTAAATTTATGATATATGTGCATTACATGTCCATGCCTTTTCCAGCCATTCTGTGTTTATAAGTTGTTGTGGAGACATAATCTCATGATACTTTTAGGCATTCACTCTAATTATCTGTACACTATGGCTAAAGTAACCAATTGTACATGATTTCAAACACTATATGCTCTTCTCTGAAAATGGGCTTTTCTTAGAAAAAGATTCTTGTGTGCAGAACTTCCTTGTCGACATAAAGGGACCTGCATTGGCTTTTCTACCTGTGCTAGCATTCGAAGGTGGAACAAGGAGAAACATACCGAAGTTTGAGGTCCGTATTGTATATGTCTCATATTAACCCATCATGTATGAAAAATGTGGGACATCGTGTAGCTTTTTCTATCCTGTTCTGTCTAGCTGTTTAGTCTTGATAATTAGCTTCTGAACCCAAATATGAAAGAGGCGCTAAGTGACGGTTCAGTAATCTATTAAGCTATGAACAGGGCATCTAATGTTTTCTTTACCATGTAACTTTTAAGCTATGAACAAGAAGGTTCAAGTGGAAATATCACTCTGGACCAAAGAATTGTTCCTGCAAATATAGGGGAAGGAAAAAGAAGATATCTGAGGGTTAAGTAAATGAATTGTTCCTGCAAACACAACTTGATTTTGCTGTTTTTAACTGGTTATAGTTATTTGGAAAGTAAGAATGATTTTAATATTTTATACCCTTCAGCAATGATCACGTTTCGAAGCAGAAGTTTGACAAGTAAAGTAAACCATTTTGGTATGGGGGTTATTGCATCGCCATTTTAACAAGCAAAGGCTGTCTTGTAATCATTTTTGAAGGCGCGGCTGCTTTGAAATTTATATGCAATTATATGTTGTGTGCTGTAATGTTACCAGATATGATTTGTTAATCTTAATCCTTTGTTAAAGAACCAGATGATGTTTTAGCTTTCTATAAGTTTTATAGATTAGAAAGTGGGATTTTATGCTCTTTGGACCTTCTTAAATCGGTATCAACATCTGTATTAGAATACATGATTACAAAATATTCTGATACAGCTCAATAGTTCTTCCAGTAAACCCAGCTTGTTGCTTTTATCCATGGTTATCGAATTATCTTATTTATACAGTACTTAATTTTTTTGCTGTGCAGGAAGGCGCTTTGATTTATGCCCGTGTTGTGAAGGCAAACACTGGAACAAATCCTGAGCTATCATGCACTGATGGTTTGCCTCGTTGACACACTTATGCCATGACCTTGACGTTGTTTCTAACATTTTGTTGAATTTATTTTCTTAGATGATTTGATTTTACAACTTTTCCTTCTTTTCTCTGGGTTTGTAGCCAGCGGGAAGGCAGCTGAATTTGGCCCCCTTAAGGAAGGGTTCATGTTCGAATGTTCAACTGGTTTATCAAGAATGTGAGAATTTCGTTGCACTAAGGGTTTCATCATTGGGTATCTCAGTTATATAGGTTAATTATGATAAGTCTGTTGTTCACTTTCAGGCTGCTGAGCACACCCACATGTCCACTACTCGAGGAACTTGGGAAAAAGCTCTCCTTCGAGATAGCAGTTGGCTTAAATGGTCGAGTTTGGGTATGTCCACTGAAGCACACAATTCCAAAATTTACCATGCTTTTATCACCAAGATTTACCTTAAATTTGTCGCTCGCCTTGCAATTTCTTTTGATTTTAGGTGAATGGTAGCTCTCCATCTACAATCATCGTTGTTTCAAATGCAATTATGAACTCCGAGTCCTTGAGTGGGGTGCAGCAGAGAATTATGGCGGAAAAACTGCTCAAGAGAATTCAGTGATTAAGTTAGGTCCATGACATTCAAAATTTAACCCCATAGGCCATATATCAATTGCCCTCGCACAATTTCTTCCCTGCTGTGAACATTGGTTCAATTAGGGTTTCAGTGTAACAAGTTGGCTTGAGAATGACTCCAACGCTTCCTTGCTCAGTTTATCGCCAGGTCTTTCTTCCTTGTACCCATTATCTTGACTACAGCTGAAACTATACAATTTATGTATTATGCATTTTTTTGGTTTTGGGCTTTAGCTGTGTGCTGCCATTGTCAATGTTTTAACCTTTCATGAACCATGTATGGATTTGATGCTATTTTTTTCCCATGATTCTGTTTCACACGTGTTTGCTTAAGAAACAAAGATCATATTACTGAGTAATGTGGGTGAAGTTGAAATGAAAATAATTGTCGGGCTACAGAAAATTCAGTTACATGTGATCCTTATGTGCAGTTTGCTTTTCCATCGGCTGATGACAAAATCGACCCACGTTAAAACACTGTCACATGAGAAACACAAGCTTTGTACTTGTGATTTATGTTCGACACTGTCATTTTGGTTCTTAACGCGGACATTATTCAGTCCACATTTCTGGTGCCTTTATTATTAGTCATTGCGATTGATATTATTAGTGAGTTGTGCAACTATATATGTGATCGATCACATTCACGGGTATAAATATGATTCACTCACCTGACTCTCTGGTGGGTTGTGCAACTTGTTTTGAATACAATGTAAAATGAATTATATACTTGTCAACCTTATTAGCTGAGTTTGTTCGTTCACTTTGTTTACGAAACATTAAGAAGGTTTTATATTGTTGTTGTGTGCTGTGGTAGGTGTAGTTTCTGTCTCCGGCCTCTGCTCCTGTATCTTCCTTGGAAGGTAGGTTGAGTGGTAAGTGTCAAGACTGAATTGGGGCCAGTGGTGAAGACAATAGTAAAGACATGCACATGCACAACATAGATATGACAATTTTGGTTGATCAATCAAGTGTGACTGAAACTGCAAAAGCTTATTCACTGGGATAATACATTCATGCCAACTGTAACTCAGGGCTTGTATCGTCTTATTAACATGGATATATACGATTGATCATCGTCTTTTTACATATGATTTTTATTATTAAAGAGTGTTTGTGAATATTAAATTACAACTATAGCAAAAAAAAACATCTCTTAACCAATAGTTATTAGTACTTGAACAAATATGTAGTTTTATATTCTAACATGCACTCTCAACTAAAAGAGTTGAAGTTTTTGTTTAGAGCAAGAGTCTAGGGGTGGACATTTTTTTACCTAAAACTGGTTTCGAACCAAAAAAAAAACGAGAACCGTGGGTATTGAGTTGGATTTTGATATGAAAATCGAGAATTGAATCAACCTGGTTCGGATCCGGTTACGAGATTGCATAACCGCTGGGTAATCGGTTAATGAGTTGGTTTTATTAGATTCTTGGACTTTATATTTTGATTGAGCTGTATTAATTTTCGATTGCTTGCAAATCTTAATTTTTAGTTTTATGCATTTTCATTAGTATTTTTTGTATTTGTAATTTAAAATTTAATTTTGTATAATTTCTCATAAATTGGATAATGCTTGAATATCATGTGATCCAAAATTGTTAAACTAGATTCTGTGAAATATAATTTAAACGAGACTTGTTTGAGACAAGGAATGTTTCAGTTGGGTTGGGCCAAGCTTCTGCTTTTATGCGCAGTCTTCGCATCACTTCAAATTGGGCCTCTCAGACAAAAGTTAATCAACACAAGAGTTATCTTCAGGTGGTAACGGGCCAGCACATGTGTAATTCATTTTATTTTTAACAAAGTATCCGTATAAATGACTGTAAACGGGCCGAGTTTTTAATGAGCTGTTCAAATTCGACTTGTTATAATCGAGCTCGAACTGAATTCGAGCTCAATAGTAAACTCATTTAATAAACAAGTTGAACTCGAGTCAAACCTTTTAAGATGGGCTCACGAGCCGGCTCGTTTAATATTTAATTAATTATTCAAAAAATCCAATAAATGTTTATAATAAAATTAAAAGAGCCAAATCAAGTCGAGCCAATCTCTTAAATATGTTCATTTATTATTTAATGAATTATGTATTATTTATTTAATTTTTAGTGAATATTTGTATTGAAATTTAAGCGAATCGAATCGAGTTGAGTTCGTGCTTAGTTGCACATGCTCGTTCCAACCCGAGTCAAATTTGAGCCGAATATTTTTTTGACGAGTCAAATCAAATCTGACGAATATAAGGCTCGACTCGACTCGTTTAGACCGAGTGTGTGTAAATGAATATGATGCACAATTGGACTTGACTTGACAAGTCTTTGAGGTCGCACAACATCTCTGCGGCGTCTGGGCTCTGACCCCACCACCGCTTTTACCGATCCTCTCTGACATTTCATCGAACACCTTCAGTGCATCGCCATCATCGTCTTCTGCAATTACTCGTTTCTCCACTCCATCAATCACTATACGCTTCCAATCCAATCCAATTCGTCTATTAATCTCGTTTTCTCCTACTAATTCGGTCAGAGGGAGGAGCTCGGTATGGCGACACAAATCCCAGGTTCGTCTTTCTTTGCTGTAGATTGTTTCAGATTTATCATGTCTTAGTGCTACTGAATCTGGGGATTTATATGGGTTTTTGTTTTCGAGCTAGAAGATAACCGATTAGGTGATATGGGTACATGATGAGTTCGATTAGGTGGGTGTTTGTATTTTGATCTGCTTAGCAAGAATTTTTGGTCGGTCAGTTATAGCTGCTTGATTGATTTATATACACGTTCGTTGTTTTTTGCTAGAAATTTTCGATTCTGTTTAATTGAGGCTGAGTAGACATTTTTTATATGTATGGAGGATGTGCTTATCCAAGCAAAAGAAATGAATAAAAGGATCACATTTGTGTAGATGACACACAAATGTAAAGTACTGTGATCTATGTTGATGTTATTGAGCTGTAGTTTCTACTTGTAACTTGTAAAACATGAGATATTTGAGCATAATTTTTGAAAAAATGAATAAGATGGTTGTAGGAAGTTTTATGATGAAAGCTTTTTATTGATAATATGCATTAAGGTTTAACAAAAATGTTTTCTTTATTTCAGGGGTTGATGCCATGCAACCGGAAAGTGAAAATCAACAAGATGCCAAGGCAGAGGCTACTAAGCAAGACTCTGCGACATCCGTGTTTGTGAACTCAGAACCAATACGGGAGGATCAGGTGCAAAATGCCATGAAGTTCCTTTCACACCCGAAAGTTAGGGGTTCTCCAGTCATCTACAGACGATCTTTTCTTGAAAAGAAGGGTTTAACAAAAGAGGAAATAGATGAAGCATTTCGGCGTGTACCTGTAAGCAAGTTACATATATTTGTACTGGTTCAGAGTGCTTTTTACAGGGCCATCGAGTTTTCCTTTGAGCACTTATAATTTGTGTGACATTGCACTTTCACATGCACTATTCCAACTATTATGTTATCCATGTTTCTTGATAGAATTCTCCCCTGACAATTTTATGGGAATTGCAGGATGCTGCTCCAAGTGCACAGACAAGTAGCATAAATCAAGGTGGTTGATAATATAGAAATAGAAGTCGTGTTGTTATGTGCCGATCCTCGACTTATTGCTTTTGACCAGCTTTATTAACCTTTCATGTTGTTTTTCCTATCACAACGACAGATGGACAGGTAACGTCATCGCCAAATGTTCAACCACATTCATCAGCACAAACTATACAGCCTGCAACAGTTGCCCCATCAGGTGTTACTTCCTCTGGAGGGACCTTATCACGGTACCAATTTCATTGGTCTCATCCTTTTCTTGCTGTGGGATTACTTGCCGTTTCAGGTGCTGGAACTGCAGTATTAGTCAAGGTAACAACGGAATTTCTCTTATATTTTGCCATCTTTAATATTAATTAAAAACATAAAGTTCTTTATATCTTTGCAAGTGCTATTCTTGGCATTGTAAATGTGTTTTTTGAACCTAACTTCATATGTAGCTAGATACTTCAGCCTGACCAGGATACTGTAACAATTTTATTTTATCAGAACACTATCGTTCCAAGGTTGAAGTCTTGGGTTCGTGAGGTTGTATCAGAAGAAGAAGATGACCCATCAAAGCAAACAATCTCAAAGCCAAGTTTAGCAGAAGAAACAGCTACAGCTGCTAAAGCCGCTGCCACTGCAGCTGCTGATATAGCAAAAGCTACCCAGGAAATGTTGAATTCTAAAAATGAAGGTAAAATAATTGTAGGTTTTAGGCCATCTTGTTCTTTTTTAACTCTCAAGGGCTTAGTTCTTTGGGTGTGTAATTTTGACTGCTCACTACTGAGAAATATGTTCAATTTTTTTTTCAGAGAAGAAATACTATGAGGCATTTGCAAATATGTTAGATATGCAAGTGAAGGAAATTAAGTCATTGAGTAATTCTATCCGGAAGTTAGAAGCCGGTAAGTTGTTTTCTAATCAAGCATATTTGTTGCATATCCTGCATTCTTGCCTGGAAAAGAGCTGTAGATTGTTTTTGTTCTATTCTTAATGTATTTGGCTCTTATTCTATTGCTGACTGTTCCTCTCTTAGCAGTTCATTTATGAAAATTCTTATTATTGAGGTTGCAGCATGCTAACAATTAATCCACTATCTAATAAACAAAAGTCCATCATTAGCGAAATAGATACTCTAAATTCCATACATAAATGTTGGTTAATTATGGGTATGGTATGGAATTGATGCAAATTATTGTAATGCTTGTAGTATGTTTTGGAGTTGAATCCTTTCTAGATCTAGCATTGAAGCACACTGTCACTAATCTTTCATATGTGTGAATGGTATGTTCCTCGAACTTAATGATATGCAAATTGTATATAGTCATGAGTAGATGGCACTTCAATGTTTTGAGCATCCACATAGGTGTAGCTCTCATCCAGAAAATCATCTGAATTCATCGACTAGATCTACCTGAGTATCTGTCAAAGGAATTTAACTTTATTAATTTATGTTTACCTGAACTTATGTTGTAATTACATTTTTGAAAAAATCATTAAATGTTGGCTCTTTGTTGTATTCCTGCTAAAATTCTGTCACCAGTAAATGGGATGGGATAAACTTCGTTCCTTCCTCTGTCCCACAACGAATGTCCTGCTTGACTTTTTTTTTTGCAAAACACAAGGATGGGTGTATTACTGCTCAACTTCTTCCCACTTGCTCCCATGTATTTCCATGTACTAACCTTTTAGTGTTTATAATTAACTCATACAAATAATAATATTAGTAATTCATGCATGAAAAAAAAACTTCTTTAAAAGGTAAGCAGGATGCTCAAAGGGAGACGTATAATCTATATGAAAGCATGACACTCATTTTGGGATGTAGGGAATATTAATTTTTTCTTATTTTGTTTCTTTATAATTATCAGTAGAAGCAAATACATCAGGAACACTGCCTTTCATCAATCACGAAGATTATCGATTTCCAACAACTAATAATAATAAGGTAAGCAGAAAGTAAATTAAGGCATAGCTTGATCTTAAAAAAATTGGTGCTTACACGCTCTTATCTACATTCAGATAGTGTCATAAAGTCTTGTACTGATATAAAACTTGTTTACAGAGACCTAACGTTAATGAGAAGATGGACTATGACTCACGGTCAGGTTGTTCAGGGAGCAAATGCTAGCTTCTATTATTTTATATTTCTGATGTTTTGAATTGTATGTCATATATTTAGAACTTTTTGCAGTGAGATCCTCCTCTCCGCCTGGAGTGGCAGAACCCACAGTTCCACCTCACCCGAAGTCATATATGGAGGTAACAAAAAAATCACGGTTTTACAACTATTCAGTTTTAGCAACCTAAGAAGAATATTAGAAAATACTTTGGATCATGATCATCATCTTTATGAGGAATACTCGAGAGAATTAGGAGTTTACAAACAGAGGGAAGAAATACTGACTAGATTTATGAGTTTGCTTTGGGTTATAACATATTTTATTCCTGTTTGTTCCCTATGATTTTGATATTAATGGATAGGAGAGATGAGAGATTTGGAAAGAATGTGGAGAGTTTTTTTGGTGGTTCTCAAATTCGTGTTGAACTAGAACATTTTTGTGTTTTCCCTTGCAGTTTCTACTCATATGGTGAAATAAAAATATAATCACAAGTTAGTGAATGCACTGTGTCAAAGAGTTCTGCTGACTTTATCTTGTGCTTCTCTTGCAGATCATGGAAATGATCCAAAGAGGGGAGAGACCTCCTAACATCAGAGTAAATCTATTCTTAGTGTCTATGCTGAGATCAGTTGGTTGTCTGAAAAATGCTGATTCTGTTATTCATTAATCATATGCAGGAAATCAATGATTTACCCCCCATTCCTAATCAGAAACCATCTAATCCTCGTTTAGCTCCAAGGACTAAGGTTCCTCTTCTGTCCCTCGGTTTCACGTTTTCAATTTTAAAAGTCATCATGGGATACAGTTGGTTATAAAGAATATTTCTACACCACTTCTAGTAAGCTTGTTAACTTTACACGTCCGAATATATGGCAATTTAGGGAAACTAAATGAAAATTCCCTCCATCCAAAAGTAAATGTTTAGTTTACCATCTTAAATTGGTTTGTCCCAAAATAAGTGCCCATTTTTCCTTCTGGTAATTATTTTATATTTGGATAACCAAGACCATCTGCAAGGTAGTTATCAACGATTGCTTGTGTTACAACAAATGAACATTGCATGTAATATGAGAGAGAGAGGGCGAGCGCCGCCTTCGGCGCCTCGCGACAAAAACCACCGCAATCCTTCTTGCCCCCGCCCAGCCTCCACCCCAGCCTGTCACCCTTCCCACCCGACCCCCATCTCTCTCCAGATCAACGCCGACGGAGCCCGCCGCACTGTCTTCCGACATCGCGACCCTAGGGTTCCGTCGATCTCGCGCTCGCAATCGCGACGCCCATCGATCTCTCGGTGCCCAAACCCTAGCCAACCCTCCACCCGTTCCTCCCCTCCCTCTCCCACCACCGTCTACATCAGCAACCTCCCGAACAACTTTTCAGCC
>JAYMTP010001601.1:0-23261 GCA_036897365.1 Geranium brycei
TGTTTCTTGGAACGCCAAGAAATCGGGGAGGACCCAAGGAAGAGTATAAAACCGGTGGTGGACTTACGGGTATCTGGGCACCCCGCCCAGTCGGCATCACAATAGGCTCTAAGTGTGAGTGAGTTGTCTGATGGTAGAAGGATGCCTTGTCCTGCTTCAAATATCTAAGGACATGGAAGGCTGCATCCATGTGCGGTTCTCGAGGATCGTGCATGAACTGACTGAGAATATAGACCGTGTAGCTGATATCCGGGCGGGTGATAGTGAGATATAACAGACGGCCCACGAGTCGTCGATATTGACCACTATCAGCACAAGGTGATCCGTTGTCTGTGGAAAGACGATGTTGTTGTGGTAAAGGAAAAGAAGCTGGCTTACAACCAGTGAGACCGCTGTCAGAGAGTATGTCAAGTGCATACTTTCTTTGTGTGAGAGCAATGCTAGCAGGGGAGCGAGCAACCTCAAGCCCAAGAAAATATTTCAACTTTCCCAAATCTTTAATCTTAAACTGCGTATCCAAGTGGGTTTTGAGTTTTTGGATGCCCGAGGTGTCAGTGCATGTGACGATCACATCATCGACATATGTGAGTACTGCAATAAACGAACCAGGGGCGGTGAAGGTGAATAGTGAGTGATCTGCAGCTGAAGGCCGGTAGCCAAGAGTCATAATAGACTCCGTGAATTTGTGGTACCAATTTTGTGACGCTTGTTTCAGTCCATAGAGAGACTTGTGTAGTCGGCATACCCGATTCTCCCCCTATTTGCAAAAACCTTGGGGAATCTTCATATATACTTCTTCTTCCAAGTCCCCATGTAAAAATGCGTTGTTGACGTACAATTGAAAGAGCGGCCAGTTTCGAGCCGCAGTAATGGCTAGCAAGCAGCGCACAGTGACCATCTTGGCAACTGGGGCGAAAGTGTCAGTAAAGTCTACTCCTTCAACTTGCGTGTATCCCTTTGCAACAAGGTGGGCTTTATAACGCTCAATACTACCGTCCGGTCGATACTTCACCTTATACACCCATTTTGAATCTATGGCACGTTTTCCAGGCGGTAAAGTTGACAAACTCCAGGTTCGATTTGCTTCTAGGGTTGTAATCTCCTTAGCCATTGCCTCACGCCATTGTTCATGCTTAACTGCTTGATGAAAGGTACGTGGCTCATTCACAGAGGAGATGGCCGATAGAAATGCAGAGTGAGCTGTAGAGAATCGATCATATGAAATATTTAAAGTAAGAGGATGTACCGTTGAGTGCGCTGAAGGAGTGGTAGGATGCGAAACGGAGTTCGGTGGAACGACGGAAGGTGGCAGGGTATAATCATAACCTGTCAAACGCTTGGATAATGTGCGTACACGTTTTCCTGCTATAGGCATCTTATTCTCGATTGAGTGTGTGGGCATAGTGGTTTCTGTGGAAGGTTGATAAATAGTGATTTCTGTGGAAGGCTGATTAGTAGTTGGGGCCACTGGTGTGTCAAACAAGTAGGGATACGCTGTCGAGATGGGGGGTGACATGGTTGTACTTTCCGCCTCCATGAACTGATCTCCAGGGAAAATATTCTCCCAAAACTGAACGTTTCGCGATGTCACGATGGCCCGAGACTCGAGATCAAAGACCCGATAGCCCTAATGTCCTTTCGGGTACCCCATAAAAATCCCGGGTCGTGATCGTGGGGCAAACTTATCCCGAGTTTGTTGATGTACATAACAAAGACATTCAAAACTACGAAGATGGTCATAAGTTGGTTTTCTGCCGAATAGTACCTCGTATGGAGTTTTATTGCCAATCACCTTGAGTGGCATTCAATTGATCAGATAGACATGGTAAGAGCACAATCTCCCCAAAATTGAACCGGCAATTTGGCTTGAAATCTAAGGGCACGCGCGGCCTCTAATAAGTGGCGATGTTTCCTTTCCACCACTCCATTCTGTTGAGGCGTTCCGACATAACTTGTCTGAAACTCCATCCCCTAGTCACTATAATTGGCCAACAACTCATGGTGTTGGAACTCGCGTCCGGCATCTGTCCGTAAGCACATTACATGTGTGTTGAATTGTCCACATACCCAATTGAAGAAATGAATGAGGTGTTGTCTAACTTCTGCCTTATGTTTCATCAAGAAGACTCATGTGGCTCTGCTATAATCATCGACAATTGACAAGAAATAGTTGCAACCAGACAAGGAAGGAGTATGATAATAACCCCAAATATCACAGTGAATTAATTCAAATATTCGTGTGGTTTTAGTGACGTCAACCGGAAATACCAGTCGAGTTTGTCTCGCCCTGCAACAAGCATCGCATACTCCTAATTCAGTCTTACTAGACTTTAACGATAAGTTTGGAAACATAGGCAGACGATCAATGGGGACATGCCCTAAACGTCGATGCCACAGTTGTGTGTCATTGTGCCCATGAGCCATTAAAGCCTTCCCTACCGTCGTTGGTTCCAAATAGTATAGTCCGTTTCGCATCTGTTCCACACCAATCAACATCCTCGAATGCAAATCCTGTATTACACAACATTTCGAGTAAAAAATTAGCGCGCAGTTAAGATCTCGAGTAATCTTGCTGACTGACATCAAATTAAAACAAAACTGTGGAACAGCCAGAACTTCATTGAGACATAAACTCGAGTCAATCGTTACTTGACCCACCGCATCAAGAGAGGCACTCTCTCCATTTGGCATTTGTACTCGTGGTGAGTATGATTTTGATCTCACATTAGACAATAAATTTGTGTCACATGGAATGTGATTGGTGGCGCCTGAATCAATAATCCACGGTAGAGTGACTTTTGTCATTCACATTAGATGCGGATGTGTTGACAAGTGTACCCGCAAAAGGGGGGTTCAATGCTGATTTGGGTCGATCAAATAGCTTCCTGATGGGTGACTTTTGGTCTGCACCAAGTTGGTCCAATTATTAGAAGAAATATCACGTGGACCCCAAACCATATGTTGTGTAGGCTGAAGCTTTATGGGCTCAAATGAGCTCACTGGCCCATGTCCTCTTTCACGTAGGTCTTGACTGTGGACAAATAAAGAACCGCCGCCACAGCTTGCTTTGCCATTGTTCTGCGTGCGACGATCTCGTTCGTCGGAATAAAATCGGCCTCCACCCGCGAACAGAGATCTTGCGTGGTCTTCTCTGTCTGAAACTTGTACACAAGGACGAGCAATATCGTCGGTCGGTGCTGTTCGATGAGGCCGAATCTCATCCAGAATACGGGCGGCCATGCTTTGTATGGAGTTGAAAGATTGTTGAAAGCGACGACGCGGAATCGTTTTCTTTTGCCGAGACATGAACCCCAAAATTGGGTTCGAGAACAAGAGGCATGTATGACCCAGTTTGCCGAAAATTACACAGGGTCTTTTAATGGAGTGGTGGACACCCTCGAGGCCGTGACAGTGTGAGTAATCAACACTGGACCAAGTCTCCACCACCATTATTATGAAGAAAGAAAAATATATCAGGCTCCTCCTCTCTTACCATGTAAAAAGGAAAATTTTTGTATTGTTTTTGAATTGATTTCTTATCAATGAAATAAGTAACTATTTATACAAGAACATGAAATGCTAAATAGGAAACAAGTCAATAGTAATATTAACATAGTGATTTAAGGAATTTGAGCTTATTTACGGGAATGAATCAAGGCAAGAAATTATGGAGATTTTTTGTAGTTATATCTGTCAATAATTTTGTGTTCTTTTAATAGTTGAGAATTAAAATCCTTTATCTTTATTTTGCTTGAGCCCGACAAAACTGACCACCTAGACTTGCGGCCAATGGCTACTTTTTCCTCATGGGATCGACATTGCTTCCCCTATATTACTGCACGATTGGTACATCCCTACCTACACATGCTATTATACTTGCGACTTGCGACTCGTTAAGAATTGAACGCTAAATCTTATATGAGATGATGCTCGACTTAACCAACTAATAATATGATTATCTTGATTTTAAGTGACTCGAGGTGAACAAAAGATCTCTGAATCCAATTAGATCTGGTATCCATAATGTGAATGATAAGAGATAAATAAAAATTACTAAATCGGTCTCGTTGTTGTTTAATGGAGAGGCAAAATACCCCAACTACGATATTCCTCATTCGACATAGTTAGAATAAAAATTGCTAAACTCACTTATCATCTTAGGGAATTTTGCCCATGAAAATTACTAAACTCACTGTTAGATTATATAAGGTCTAAGGTCCAATGTTCAGGTAGGGCAAATGCGCCCCCACTCAAAAAAATTAAAGTGTTCAAAGAAATCAAAGCGATCAAGTTCATCAAAATGTTCAAGTTCAAACTCAATTCAATTTATACCGTATTGAGTTTGAGGGAGACTGTTAGATTATATTATTATTAGGTTAAGGCCGATTAGGGTTAGCCGATTAATTAGAGTTTCCTTATTGTATCATGTATTAGAGTCTCTTTATTCTATAGGTATTAAGATTTTCTATTTAGTTTGATTTGGATCCTATATAAAGGGTCCTCCCATATTATATGAAGAACATCAAAAATATTAATAATAATATCAAAGTTAACATGAGCTTTGTAATTGACCTCCTGCTTCACCCGCAATCTTAATCACAAATTTGTTCTTTAAGGAATAAAATTGTAAATTATATTCATAAATATTTATTTTTTATAAGTAACTCAGCACCTACAGAATAAATTATGATGGATGAAGTTTTGGCACGTAACCTAACGTCGAGTGTAGCTTGCACGTGTATCACTAGATAAAAGAAGTGATCTCCATTCAATGATTCGAGATGCTTTTTATTTTGTGGACAGAGCTCACATTAGATAGAATTAAGTTTGGGAGCAGAACACTATCTTAGCCAGATAGTCTCGAAAGGCTAATGCAAATTGATTCCTAAAAAAAAATATAAAAAATATTGTTGTTAATCAAGTTAGAAAAATTGTGGGTTTTCAAATTGTTATCCATCATAGTGTTTAAGTTGTAACTGTTCCTATAACATACCAAATTTATTCAGTTGTTTGTTCGTACGTGTTACGAGTACTTGTAGTTGGTAAAAAAAATTGTTTGAGCAATTCGATTAGTAACTTCAGATTTTGTTTGTTTGTGATGTTCTAGTCCTGTTGACAGTTCGATGCTAAGGATGTCCTCATAAAGTACACTACCAATTACTAAATCTGAAGTAAAAATACAAGTGAAACAACAAAACCATGAACGTTGATACCTCGAACCTAAAGTTATTATTGATAAAGGAAATTATTTACACCAACGACCAACCGAGGGGCCGATTTACTTCCAGAATAGTACACTTTTTTTTTCTTTCTAATCTCTCAATTTAATTAAAAACCTCCACCATACATAATGAAATAAGTACCCTAATTATTTAGGGCAGCCCTAGAGGAGCGGTCTCTAGGGGGGTCCTCCCCTCCACATGAAGAAGCTCACGACCCTCCTTCACGTCCACAACCTCCTTCTTGTAGACGTACTTGCTCGAAGCCCAGAGAAACGCCCCCATATTCACAGTGGACAGCACCAGCAAGAACCCGTAATAATAATCCAAGTGACAGTCGTTGAGGTTGTTCCCGATCCAGCTCTTGCCTCCTCCCCGCCCCGTGATCTTGTCCACCACCGTCACCAGGAACCCGTTGAGGAAGTTCCCGACCCCGATCCCGCTCGTGAAGAACGTAGTGCCCATGCTCTGCATGTCCTCCGGCGACTGGTCGTAGAAGAACTCTAACAGCCCGATGGCGTTGAACACGTCCGCGACTCCGAGGAGCACGTATTGGGGCAGAAGCCAGAAAATGCTCATGGGGACCTGTTAGGATAAATTAAGTTTATTTGGACTTGTTACCATTTAATTATTAATTAATGGTAAAACTTTTATTTAGTTTTGGTATATAATTTATGTATAAAGATTTATCGCCTATTGTAATATGCTAAGCATACCCGATATGTGTGGCCTATGCCGGGAATACCTATAACCACTGCATGTGGAAGCAATTATGTCGCGACATACACATTACATAGTGCATTGGCTATAGTAAATATATTGATCATTGACCAAATGTTGTTGATCGTTGACTCACACATATTGAATGTTAGGGCCGCCATCAATTGATTTAAACATGTGATTCATTTTAGGTCATCAATATTTTATTAATTGGGTTAAAAAGAATTAAGACCAACAAAAAATAAGCCAGGGCCAGCCTCAAAATATGAGATCTTCATGAAAATCGATTCACAAAAAATCAAAACAAAGTCTAATAAGTCAAAATAACTTATAAAATGTGAGAATTTCATGAAATTCAGTTTAAAAATAACTAAACCGAACTAAAAATCGACTAGCTCAAAATTGAACCTATTTAATTTTTATTTTCTTAAAACCGAACCGATCAATTCAGTTTGATTCGGTTTGATTCAGTTTTGAGTCAAGTCGATTGGATTCAAAACTAAATATATTTTACCTAGACACACCTACGTTCGTCAGGTATAAATATATACTAGCCGATGCACGCTATGTTGCATTATACACAGATTAAGTGCGCTCAGGAGAGCTATAATATGTAGAGTAGCATATCAATATCAATAATATCATTTTCTACATTATTTGTAGTTACCTCTGCGTGGCCCACGACGTGGCGGACCCTGATGACGTGCATGCGGCGGACCTCCACCGCGTACGCAATGGCGATGGCGGCGATCTGGATGATAAACCCGATCCCGAGGCGCTGGAGGAGGGTGATGCCGCGGGGGTTATTGGTGCGGCGGCGCATGAAGGGGACGAAGTAGCGGTCGTACATTGGGACGGAGAGGAGCATTGAGAGGGTCACGAAGCTGCCCAATGAGGCGGCAGGGATGAGAAAGTGTGGGCCCAGGTTGCGGTGGAGGGTCGTGCCCTGCTTGACGAAGAGGGTGTTGATCTGTGCCCATATGGTGCTCGGGACGAGGGTCACCACCCAGATCAGGGACATGCCGAATATGAGCTTTGTTGATTCCACTTGCGTCACTGTGCATGGTACTGGGCTCGGACTCGAACTCGAACTCGAACTCGAACTCGGGCCAGTAGTGTTGTTGGTCTCGTTGCTACCTTCTTTAATGGCTGCCTTGTCCAAGAACCTGTACACGCGTACAAAAAAATGTTCATTTTCTTCATTGATTATAAGGGTCGACACGTAATTGTGTAATCAAAGTACACATAATCACTGAAATAGATATATAACGCAGTGCAGTGCTAATCTATATTGTCTGAAGAAACAGCTATATGAGTTCTATATACGGAGATATATATACAATGAAAAACTTCTTACGAATACAAAGACTTATTTGTCAACTACAGTGACTACTACGGATACATTATTCCACACATACTAAACATGAACTACCAACACTTGCTAACACAACTCACATGCATGCTAGATTCAGATTATGTACACTACGTGAGACTCTACATGTGAAATAATTTAAAGTCATTAATTCCCAAACCTTACAATGATAGGGGAAAACTTCAATTTCAGTGTTAAAAATCATGAAATTGAACTTAACTCTAAGCTAAGTTAACCAAAGGTTAATAATCCCTAACATAACCTTCATCCCACACCCTACTCCCATGTAAGTACTGACCCATAAGATTCAAACATTAAATTGCATATGGAATAATACTCGACTTGACCAGCTAACAATATAACCTTGTCACCTTAAAGGTGGCTCACATACACGTACTTTTGAATTGAATAACTATGTAAATTGAGAGAGAAACGTGTATAAACAGGAAACTTCTTGAACCCGACAAAATTTGGTATTCTCTATCGAGAAGGGTAGATGATGAATATCACTAAATCTGTCCATAACCCCGCTCAACTGTCATTTTGTAGAGAAACAAAATACACAAAATCTGACAAAATCCCGATTCCATCAGTTGCACATAGTAAAAGACGAAAAATTACTAAGTATGTATGTCTTAATCCATCCATTGCCATCCCTAATAAAAGTTTGGGGAATTTTCTTTCAGGAACGAGCTCCACCTCCACCTCCACTGCACATCTCTTCTTCTAGCACAACCTATTCCACAATCACAAATGAATTGTTTTCACGTGTGCACTTGAAGGAGGCTCAAGAGTGGTGGGTGGGGGCAGAAAGCATTTGAGGCTCAAGAGTGAGTGGGACTCGGAGACACACGTTGAAGTTGTGCTGTAAGGACTGTGACCACTCAAAAAATAATAAAGATGGTTGAGAGCTAGGATGGGCACATGGTAAGAATTCATTAAACCAAATAGGCCAGCACAACACAGTTAAGGGCCCACTTGTATTTTTCAATTCCCTTCCATCCCCTGCACAGTTCATCTCCTAGATTACACTCCCACTACCACTACACTACTAATGGGCGGTCCAGCACCACCATATCATATCCACCAATTGATTCCACGTCCTGAATGTTCCTTGGATTCCTAATAGCAATCATTGGCGGTGCCAATCGAATCTTCCTAGATTGATGACCACAATCCCACTCATAATCCTTTAATTTATTCAATCCTATCTTATAATCTATATAATAGTTTATAAGATAATTAATTACTTTGAGTGGATATATACATCTTTTCACATAATTATACTACATGTTCAATTTTCGTATTCCACAACTATAATTTCGTTTCACACAACTCAATTTATACTTAAGTTTGGTTTTTAAATAAAAAAATATATAAAGACCATCGAGAATACTTTTCATGTTCTATAAAAATAAAATATTAAGCTACGCAATACGAATAAAAGTGTACAAAGATTGTCAAGATCAAAAGTATTTTCAATATTAAAAAAAACTTAAAATATTGAGATGCAGAAATAATAGTTAATTAGTAATTATTAATATTTTAAATTTTCAGTCTCCTCTGATCAATCCTCAATTAATCACACAATTAGTCTTTAATTAATCTCATACTAATTTGATTAATTACTTGTCTGGTTAATCTCTAATTAATTTATAATTAGTCTGATTAATCTCTAATTAGTAACTGAAGCGCCCTAGTGGTTAAGGGATTACTCTCTCTAGTCTTAGTATTAGAATTTGAGTCTCAGTTGGTACGTTCTGCTTATTTCAGTGTGTGCCGTATATTGCGGATAATTTTCAAAAACAAAATAGTCCTCAAAAGACCCTCAATGCCCAATTAACACTTTGGGTTTATTAAAACATTATTAGTCTTTAATTAGTTCTCAAAGTATGCCTAATATTTTTTAGAATACTGATGAATGTGTAAAACCTATATATAATTGGATATAACTATCAATAACTATCCCAAACTTCTAAATTTATGAAACTCACAAGCTATTGAATAAGTAAAAACAAATGCAAAACATTAAACACTCACCTGAAGACAGGAGTGTACTGAAAACGCCGAGCACCATTCGCAATGTAGTACCGAGAATCAAACTCATGAAGCTTGGAAGGGTCGGCGGGAGCAGAAAGCTTCCTATTCCGGAAGGCGGTGACCGGAACTCTCACAATCTCTCTGGCAAGGCTCTTGGTCTTCCTAGCCTTGTGCCTGTAAATAGGCGTCCCCAAATAAAAGATGAAGAGGGACAAGATGAGGCCAACGGTGGGGATGCCATAGCCCAGCCCCCACCCCAAGTTCTCCTGTATGTAGACGAGGCCTAAGGTGGCGAAGAGAGCTCCGAGGAAGGAGCTGAACATCCACCAGTTGAAGAACGATGCCTTGAGCTTCTTCTCGCGCGGGTCAAAGTCGTCAAACTGGTCTGCGCCGAATGTGGATATGTTGGGCTTGGTGCCTCCAGCGCCAACGGCTATGATGTAGAGGGCTGAGTAGAAGAAAGCTATTTGGGAGCGGGAGGCTTTGTTGCAGACACCGTTCTGGCAGGTTGGTTTCATGAATTTTAAGGAGACCGCCATTGTTAGGAGCACCATTCCCTGTGCATTGCAGTTTACTTGTCCGGTTAGAATAGAGATTCAGGAATTGAATAACATTTTAAAATAAATGTTAATTTTGAAAATGAAAAGACGAAAATGCCTTAGGGTGTATTTGAAATAAGCAACTCTTAGTTGGGTGTGGGTAAGTGAAAAATGTGTCTAGCTTCGACCAACAATCTTATTAAGTGTACTTTTTCGAAAAATGAATCCTCCCACCATAGTGGGCAAAAAAATTTGAACCAGTATCCTTAATCCGACAAGGTAAAAGATGGGATCACTAAACTTGTGTTAGCAACGGACGGGTTTGGGAAGATTTAGTGATCATTGTCCTCTACCGCATCGGATTGGGAACATATGAATCACCTTCTAACTCTAAGATTTTTGCCTATTTATAAGATGACAACAAGGCGAGTTTAGGACGAATTTAATATAGTGCCCCCGTCTCCTATCACGTCAAATTGGAGACACCGTGTCCCTGTCGAGTTTAGAGATTTTTGTCATCTTAAGAAGATGCAAAATACGCCAAAGCTAATAAGAACCCGCTATCCCTAATTCGATAAGATATGAAATAGGGATCACTAAACCTGCCCGTTGTCTTCCCTACCAACCGATAGCCAAAAATTTAGGATTGAACTTCGAATTGTCAACCTCGTTAATATTACATGAAATATTTCATAATTATGAATTAAAGATTACTAGATCCGCCCCGTTGTCATCCCTACCAACTAATACCTCCGTATCCTCTTCGTCAGCAATACCAACATATCTAAGAATTGAACTTCGAGTCATCAACCTCATTAATATTACACGAAATATCTGCCACCTCATCCACAACATTTGATCCATTGCCTCATGTTTCAAATGTAATTAACTGAGGAGTCAATTTTTTGGGATGGAAATGGAACTATACCAAAATACAAGGTAGGGTATCTATTGGGTCCCAGCACTAGAAGAAACAAAAACAATGAGTATTGGCTCATAAGGGTATGGGTATGGCTATGGATCTCCTGTAAGTATTCCCAAATCTGGTCCAGACACTGGGCAGATAATGCCTGGAAGATATAAAAACAGTGAACCTGGACTCAATAGTACTATTATTCCTTCCATCACAAGATAAGTCAACTATTTGGGATCAATGGAGTTAGGATTTGGCTGGTTTCAACATGTGTGTAAATTTGCGAGTGAGGTGTTTAAGTTGAGGTAAGAAGAGTACCAGGACGTAAACCAGAGAAGAGATGGTGAAAGTCCAGAAGCGGCCAAGGTAAGAGTCTGCAATATAGGCACCAAGAATAGGAGTGATCCAAACCGAACCAGACCAGTTGTTGACGTTCCTGACCGAAGCAACGGTCTCTTCATGAAGTTGGGTCGTCAAGTAATTCACCAAATTTGAAGCCACCCCATAAAAAGCCATCCTCTCAAATGCTTCATACCCTGCCCAAAATCAATATCATAACAAGAACAGTCAATTTCATGTATGCGTAACTATATAAACTAACTAGAATTCATAAGGAAACCGAAATAAAATAAACACCTGCAGTTAATAACTAGATTATAAATTACCAACAAGAAAAGCACAAGCTTTCCATTTCCCGGTACGGGAGGCAAGGATGGGGCGGCCACGGAGGTCCACAGTGCCATCTTGTGTGTGATCTTTGGTTTGTGCTTCTTCCATAGAATCAATCCTTTTTATTTATTTAATTGTTCTGTAATTATTAATTAAATTGAAGGAGAGAGTAGAAGAAGAGAAGAGAGAGGGAGATGGGTTTCTATGAGAAGAGAGACCACTTCACTGAAGACTGGGTTGGTACTAATGAGCCTTATAGCTAAAACTCCACAAGAGAACTGGCATATTTATATAGAGCCAGAGAAACTTATTTCCAATTTTATTTCTCTGGCAAAATTAAATTTCAGTGACCTGTCCACATCTAAAGCCAACTCAGTCCTCTTTACAATGGTCACACCACAGACCATTGTCCCAATAATAGTTCAATTTTGTAAGGTTAAACCAATAGTGACAAAATTGGAGCTACCGGAGACAAGTTATGGTGGTGAGATTAAAGTTAATCCAACACAAATTTTAATCGGTAAATGAAATTCTCAATATATTTAGAAGTAGGAGATTAACAATATATGTAACAAGCAAAATAATAACTATACCTGTAACGATTTGACATATTTTACGCGTGAATCCATAATATACGCTCTTTCCGAAATTAAACAAGACAAGGAAAAAAAATTAGAAATTCTACTAAATGTAAACATTTGAAATAAGCAATAAGAGAAACAAATGATGCTTGGTGTGTACTTTTGCATCACATTTTTATATTACCAAATACTTTTGTTATAGCATAAAATCATGAAGATGACGAATAAGGTAGACTTTTATAATTTTGGCCCCTCCCCTCCATGTACGGATGTCCCAGGCCGTCTCTTTTTTGGGTTCTCTGTCTCTCATTTCACCACATCACTTGCAATGATAACCAAGACTCCAGTGAACATGTCCCTTAATTTGCTTCACTCTCTCTCTCTCTCTCTCACTCATATCAATTTCACCAATCACCACACAACACAAATCCTATAGCAGCTCTTCCCAACCACTTAAACTGTGAGAACATAGGATTGGTTACTTGTGGAATACGAGCAAAGTTAGTTTTTGTCCTCAGTTTCCCGTCAGGACATTTTCATCCCTTCACACTGACAATTGACATGATATAAATTCATACAAGTGCAGAGATCCCGCAATAACTTAAATATATTATCTTAAAATTTCAATTTTTTAGGCAATGATATTGAAAACACAAAACTGGGTTAAATAACCAACAAGCTCTGGGGCAATTGATTGATCATCGGGTCCTTAAACATGTATGCAGAAACCTAAGAACCTCATGTTGTACTTGGAATAAGTAAGGCTTAGATAATATTTAAAGATATGGCCTATTTGTAAATTATATTTCACAGATATCTATGGAAGTTTAAAACATTTGGAATAAATCATGAGAAACATGTAGAAAACAAGGTCTAAAAAATTATAGGGTGCCCTTTTTATTTCAACCAAGCCATAGTACGAAATTTGGTTGTTGCTTTCAGTTTCACTCACTAAGACTCGACTCTCTCGGTCATTTTCACGTGTATCATGCTTTAAAGTGCGACTTTCTATTGATTCAATATAAATGTCATCTAAATGCAAGTTTAAGTTGAGTCATGGCCTTATTATTGTGAGGTTAGCCGTGTATGTCTTTGCATAAGATTAAGATCCCTCAAATCCACCACATTGCAACTTAATTAGAAAATCCTCGGGACATATTCGAGTTGTATATGTATAAAACAGAGATAAGAAGTTAGAACAAATAATAATACCTGTAACGGAGAGGAGTTCTGAGTAACGACTCAAGGCAGTTCCTACCTGCAACATCTCAGTTCACCAAAATACTCGGTACTTACACCTATCAAATTCTAATATGAGCAGTTTCATGTGCAAAAATCAATTAATCAGTACTCGCAAACAATCATTTCAACCATCTAAAACAGTTTAATTGTTTACAGTAAAAAGGAGCAAATGACATGAATACCTCTTTTTTTTCTTGGAATTGGGAAGTGCAGGAGAATTGATGTTTGATGAAAATGACAACTTAAAATAGCCTAAATCGTAGAGAAGGTAAAAACAAAAATATCTTGCTTTCACGACTTGTATGAAGGAAGCAAACTTTGAATCGGAACCAATAAAGAGAGAGCCACATAATTATCGCAGAATGCCACAGATTAACTTATCCTCCTAGTGTGTGTTAACTACTTGAACCACCGAAAACAATCTCCATCCATTTGTGGCTGCATTTATAGAGCAGTAACATCAAGCCTATGTATGATCAATTATGCTAGCAAGTTTTGAATCACCAAACGTAACTAACGAATCATTTCCCTGTGTTCATTGTTAACCAGTTTCTTAATGTAGGCACTAAAATTAAGATTTTAATAAAAAGGCGTATATAATTGTCCTTTTGCAGGCAAAAGAAAACAGTTAAGCCATGTATGATTGTGATAGTGCCATCCACATCTAAGCCCATCTCGTGAGGAGCAAAGAACTTGACCTTGAGATCGGTTTTGTTATCCTTAGATAGACAAGGGTGGGTCCATGGGCATCATCACGATCAATTCTAAGGAATCTTGAAAATCAAGAGACATGTAACTCCATGTACAGTATAGCATCATCCTATATCTTGACTTGCACACAGTAGAATTTTACTTTCTCTAAAGTACAAGTCCTAAGAAATTGAGGCAACAGCTATTCCTCACAAACTACTAACAATTATTGGACATTTTAGAGTTGACCTAAACAGTCCAAGAAAAACATATGCTGCAAGTTATAGATTAATGCGGTAGAAATTCAGACACGTAATCCTAAAATAAAAGGGACTGAAATGTGTTGTTCACATGCATAGTAACCCAATTTGTACAATTATCACCACGAAGGAGGAATGCTCCCCAATAATGTCATGTCTAGGACGAGTCAACAAAAGGAACATAATTACCTAGACATGGAGCTTTATTCTGTACTGAGTAAGAGAGAAAAGAAGGGAGGAGAGGGGAGATAGGTAGTATACTTAATTCTTCAGTTTGGGGGAGTCAACGCACATGTTCGAGTAACACTTGATCACTGAATTAAAAAGTTATAATATCTGATGGCCTAGGAAATATTCATCCCTGGATAAGCAGGATATTGCTTAATAAAAAATGCTTATATTCTTAGAAAAATATACCACATTTACCATTACTCTACTTTTGAGAATTTATGATAATGTGTTAATAGACAAACTTTATCAGAAACAAATATGAGATTATGTCCGACCACTAGATATTATTGATGGCTTTAGCATCTTTTAAGAATCCCCCATTTAAATGCTAGATGTTGATGGCTTTAGCATCTTTTAAGAATCAATCACATGTCGATGCAATTGCAATCACAAGAAATACTAGCATATGGTGCAATGCAAATGCAAATGCAGCCTTCCCCATATGGTACTCAAAAAGCATAGTACGCATAATTTAATGACCCAAAGTAATCTTGGCCTACCATGTATATAGAAAATATAACTAGGTTTTTTTTGTAACATTTTGCTTAACCATCCAAATCCTGATTGCATTAATTTGTTTTTGTTGTGTTGCATTTTGTCTTCTAAACAGAAAATTAATGGATGATTATGATTTCTTGATTACATGTTGCAAATTGCATGTTGCTTGTGCACAAAGTAGGAGGTGGGAACAAATTCAATCTCACCATCTCTTCAGTGATACTCCACCACAAACGGAGCAATCAAACTCCATCAAATCTCATTCAAAAACAACATACACGTGTTATGACTTAATTCACACCATTTTCTTATCAGCAACTTCATTCCAAATTTATGATATCTTTCACCACAGTTGACAAATAATGTTTAACCACTTTGATGGTAAAATTATTAGTCCAAAAGCTTAATCCAACTACGACAATATGCTCCTCAGTTTAGACGAGGTATTCTTAATGGCCAAACCGATACCATGAGTTTCACAAGACAACTCTAAATCGAATGGAGATTGAATGAAGACATCAAATTTACACAAATTTTAACTTCATTGGTTGATTCGTTTATGGATAATTCTTAAACATATAGTAATTACTGATTAATGATACTCCATACATCTTTCATGTTTCTCTTTTGATTTCTTTACAAAAGATTAATGCTTGTATGTTTAGTGATTAAATTTATTGTATGATTCCACTATTTTTCATGTGCTAAAACACTCGAGCCGTCATAGCTAATTTAGAACATGCACAGTTCACTTGCAAGAAAAGAAAGTAGACACATGTTGCAGGGCATGCAAAGTTAATATGATAAACACATGTGAAGGCAGAGAAAGTTTAAATTGATAGGAAAGGCATTATCTTAGCCAGAAAACTGACTTAGTTGTTGCACAGCATTAAGGGAAAATGACATGATCATAAAGAAGAACCCAGCTCACACAAGATACTTGTATGTCCAGACTGCAGTGTGATAAATTAAGGAAAAATCAGAAAGAAAAAAGAAGAAACCTAGGTATGTACAACATCAAATGCCCTGTAGGTGATGGTCACTAAGAAAGAGACTGAAAGTAACAGTGGTAGGTCAAGCTTTTATGATCAGTTCCCACTTCATTGTGAGATTGTTGTAGATGATAAGGCTTTTTATCTCAGCATATTATTGTTGGCCAATCAGGGTGGAGGATTTTGATAGATTAGACAGTCCCATTTCAATTTTTTTCTTTTAATTCTTAACTTGCACATTTTAGAAATAAAAGTAAGATTGGAAAGATGACTCTGCCTATGTCCCTACTGGTGCATGGGAATAATAATATTAATACCATTAGCATGACCCGTCATGAAAACCAATTTTTGGAACCAATGTTACAATCAACAAGACCCATCATATAGTTCTAACCAATCACGGTGATTTAGTATATTATACATCAAATCACGCCCACTCCCAGTGATAAGTGAAAACTTACAGCAAAACAGATATAAAAATTTCCTAAACACTATGTTCTTCAATTCCATATAGACAGTTTGCAAGGGAAATAAAAAATTTCAACGCGTTGAGAACCTATTAGGAGAGCATTAATTAAAATATTATTAAATAAACTTCTGAAGGTTATGTTTAGTTAAATAAAATTGATCTCAAACTCAGGATTTCAATCTAACATTTGAACTATGTAATTCAATAACATAACAATTCTAAACGAATTCAATGACATTAGATGCTAACCATGCTTCTATGAACGAAAATATACAACACAAACCACAGATATCAACAATCACGGAACTGTTCGAAGCCTAACAGATATACAACTCAAAGCTCCAAAACGAACAGGAGAAATTGCTGATAATTCGAAATCCAAGAGAGAATGTGAAATTACCTGAGAGATCTGAAATGCAGAAGAGAAACGGAACTGTTCGAAGCGTAACTGCTGGACCCGGCGGATCTAGGGTTAGGGCTTCGTTTCGGAGGTCATTACAGTTCCCGATGAAGAAGATTGAGACGATTGATACTGAGAGAAGTGTTGGTGCGATCAGAGAGGAGTTTCCGATTTCTACTTCCTTTGATTCTCCTTCTGGAAAATCTTCTCCGAGCTTCGCCTTTCATAGCCGATCCTGTTTCTTCTTCTTCGCCTTCTTCGCTTCAGCATCGTACTTGTTCGATTCGTCTTCTTCACCACACTCAGATCTCGTTCGTTCTCGAAGAAGATATTTCTGGCGGGAATTTCTGTTCTGTTGAAACTCGCGAGACCAGAAACGGACGAGAAAATTTTGGAAATGAAGAGATTCGGTTTCGTTAGTTGGTGATGGGAGGTGTAGGCTTTGGGCTCCTTAATGGGCTCAGTAATAGACCCATACATTTAGGTTTGGATTCTTTGTTGAGCCTTGGGCCTTTAAATTGAGATGGGCCTTGTGTTGGTGTGGTTACTCTTATGAGAGGCCCATGTTTTTGGGCTTGTCTGTATCTGAAAATGATTTTGTATTTAGACAATAATTGTATCGCTTTTAAAAAATAATTTCCTCAAGAAAAGTATTTACAGACGAGAGAATAAATACTGATAGCAGTGAAAAAAAGGTGCAGAGCATCTACGATTCAGAACTTTATCTTAATATAATGATTGTGTTATTTTTCTATTTTGTTCTAAATTATTGTTTTAGGTGTTTTCATGCAATAACAATGTACTTATTCGGTTGAAACAGAATCCTAATGTGATGAGCCATTATTTTAAGCCTTAATTAAAGCTCAATTACTATTTAGAATTTATTTTCAAGGCTAATTATACCATTCATTCATTTTTACTATGTTATTAATTTTATATCCGGTTTTTATTCGAATTGAATGTCATCAAATAAAGGAAATCTGAATTTTCATGTAATAGTAGACTAAAGACTATAATTATAAACATATATTTAAAATCAAATATTATATTATATATTGTAAATCATTTCAGTTTGTTTCTTTTCTAATAGTCAGTTTTGATTTATGAAAAAAATATTTGAATCATAATTAATTGATTTACTAAAATATATAATCAAAACTAAATCGTTATTTATAGATCATCAACTTTTGTAGCTGAGTAATAGTGTGTTCGCTTCGTAAGCAAAAATTTGTGAGTTCAATATTTATTGTTTTTGATATTTCAAATATAGTTTTGCCCAGTTTTGAATTTGGGAACGATTTTGGGTCTAAAGGGCTTACCTCTATTTATTGTTTACGAGCTACAAACGAGAATGAGGATGCAGATTTGGTAACCGCGTTAAAATTAGCAAGTCCCCAAAACCTATATCTATGCAAATAAGGGGTATGAATGGAGTTGCTCTAAACAGTAAATTTGGTTAGATTATCCATTTCGTTTTAGTGGAATCAGATATATCGTTATTCATGCAAATTAATCGTTATTTATTGTTCTTTTTTGAGGAAATTATTTATTTATGGTTTTTTGTTATCAGCTTCCGTAGCGTAGTGATAGTGTGTTCGCTTCGTAAGCAAAAGGTGATGAGTTCAATCCTCACTATGAGCAATTTCAATATTTATGGTGTTTTGATATAACATTGTAATAAAATATTCATAGTTAAGGTCGTGCACAAGTTCCGACTTGGAACTAACTCGAACCAAACCAAAGCTCTTGATTATGAATATACGAGAATGAAATATGGAACCACTATGTGAGAAACGGTTCGGTTTTAAATTTGATTTTAGCTGGTTAGATTATGATTCTACCTAGTTAAAACCGATTAGATTTTAATATTAAATTCATATTTGATTTACGAGTTAAATCAGACAAAATTAGGCCCGAAAGAACGCGATTGTGCAGGAAAGAGGAGATTCAATTCATCTCTAATTTCTCAATTATGTTTTAGGAGCGAGATCGAGGCATATATATAAAAGAGGTATTGGTGGCATGCATAGAAAGTAACATACAAGCATAAAGAACCACTTCAACTCTGAATCGAATAACCGACAATTTTGCACTGTAACAATTGGACCCAAACCAAAATTAAACATGCATATACTTTATGAACCTAATTTGATTATTACCCATATTTCTCATTTTTTTAGTTTTGTCTCGGATCTCGGTTTAGGAATGATTTTGGGTTTAAAGTGCCTACCCCTACTTTCAGTTTAGAAACAATTTTGGGTTTAAACGGTTTAATTATGGATCCAAATTTAGCTAGTTCGGTTCCAACTCTACTAGATTAAAACTAATTAGATTTAGATATTGAATTTATGTTTGATTGATGAGTTGAATAACATAAAATTGGGCTTAAAAGAGTGCGAGAATGCAAGAAAAAATGACTCAATTCATCTCCTATTTCTCATTTATTCTTTAAAAGCGAGATCAAGACACGTGAGCATAAACGGTACAACCTACTGGTAGCACACCTAAAAACCAACATACAGGCGAAATAATAAATTTCCAATTTCATTTCCGCTCGGATATCAGTTTTGGGTCTAAAATGGCTGCCCATATTTATATTTACATTGAATTAACAAAAAAAGTACATGAATTTTGTTAGATTACCCATTTTTTCAGTGGTATCGGATATATCTAGTCACGTGTCCCAAGAATGACGATGGCTCCTAGATTTCATAAGACATAGATCTATGGATAACAACCAATCCAACGGCTGATAAGTGGCCTTAAAACAAAACCAGCCAAGTGAAGCCTGTTGTTTACATGTTACACAGTGGTTGGTTTGGTTTGGAACCACAGAGACAACAGAGAGAGGAAGTCCAAACCAGGGGCCACAAATAGACACAGAAAATGACGTCACTGTTATCAATACAGTCTATTCGCTTCTTTCTATAAATAACAAGTCCTCCCTATCGATAACTCATATACTCACTTGCTCATAAATCTCTCACCTTGTTCACATAAAAGCCATTAATTGCTTCACAAGAAATCGGGAAGAAGAAAATGGAGGCAGTTCAGTCTTGGGTCTCAAAGCACAAGCTCGCCACCATCGGTACGTGTTGAAAAAAATATAATTAAAAGATTAATCACAAAAAATGGTTGTATATTATGTTAATTTTTTTATAATTAAGTAGGCATAAATTATTACATTTATGTTATTTTTTATAATTAAGTAGACGTAAAATACAATTCTAATTTCAATAAAGAAAATTTACTCTAAAAAATATAATACTTGTTTTGCATAAAATAATAATTACCTTTCACGTTAAAAAAAAAGTTTATAACTACTTGATTAGAATTATAAAGTCATAATCTCGTAAACATACACGTAAATTAACATCTTTCTCTCTTAAATAAACTTACTTTCAAAATTTTAAATGGATGTCGGTCACGTTTCATTTTTTTCTCAAATAAAAAAACAGTAGTTTCCAGTATGAAATAACAAAAATATCGTTCATTCAAATTATCAAAAGCAATGCTAATTATATTGTTGTCACACGTATGAGATGCAGGGACATTATGGGCAACAGGGATAGGAGCGTCACTAGCGTACAATTCAGGACCAAAGAGTCCACTAAAGATGAGCCTTAGGCTCATTCACGCCAGAATGCACGCTCAGGCCTTGACCCTCGCCGTCCTCTCCGGCGCCGCCGCCTACCACTACCTCGATCACAACCGCGGCGCCGCCGCCACGGCCGGTACTGATGTGTCAGCTCGTGATTGGATGGGGGACATATGTCCGTGATTCAATGTCGCCGAGGACGCTAAATAACATAATTAACTGCTACTTTTGTTTGTACGGCCGATTATATGGTTTGGTACTTGTAGTTTTGGGAGATTATTATAATAATAATGACAATTTTCTCTTTTAATTTCGTAATATTATGCGTGTGCTAAAGAAACGACATGTCGTTTTCGGAATCATTAGTAACATCATAACCCCAAAAGGCCAGGATTTGGAAACCAAACAAGCATATTGGGCCTTTCGGAACAGGTAAAACCCCAAAAAAAAAATTTTGAGTACAGTTTTCTTTGGTTGGGTGCCACTTGACTTATACGCGTCTCGTTGCCAACCCATACCATATAAAAAATATACATTATGAACAATTTTAAAAAAAAAATACAATTTGGACAGATTTCGAACCTGCCGGGTTGGGGGTACCTGCTCATTTTGAACGGATTTTTTTCGGGTCGGATTCCCGTTCAAATCCTACGATACATGTTTGGTCAAACTCGACTCATTGCTATTCCTATTCCAATGTTCGTACATGCACGATAAATACGACTTGTTAAGGTAAGGTGATTTAAATTAACATAAATATATTTCAAATATCCAAAATAGACTTACTTCTAATTTTCAAAATTTTAATTTTGATAAATAACAAATTATAATTGTAACATCTATGTAGTTGAAGTCATATCAGATTGGAAGTTAAATTTAACAGAAATACATATTTTAAATATTCAAAATTTCTTTACTATTAATTTTCATCAAATGTACATGGAATAAAATCGATTATTGTCATCTATTATGTAAAATTTTAAACATATGTAAATTTTTATACGATTTGCATGCGATAGTATTGTAACACATTTAAAAAATATACAAATTATATTATTGGTTGGAATTATTATTATTTATTTATTTTAGTCATCAACTTTTAACATAGTTTTATATGGTTATTGTTAACCCACCTTGAAGAAAAACTTGTGAATTATAATAAATAAAAACTCAAATATTTCGATCATTGTATTGAATGTCAAGAGTATAAACTTATAAAATATAAGACGTGTGTTAAATTAGACAAGTAAAGATTTTATACTTAAAAAAACCTCTCGTCGATACAAAGACCAAACTCCCCAAATCAACCCATCCCGATTAAATGAGAAAGCAAGAACCTCCACCCACCAATCACCCACCGCCACGTGTAACGCGTCACCAGAATATTCACACCCTACTCAGTACCAATCTGTCAAACACAAATAGCGCCGGTAACACCAGCTACCGTTGACCGCCCTCCACGTGGCCCATCCAACGGTCCGTATCTCGCGCCTCCGAGTCCAATCTCGACCCGACCGTGATCGCGACGCTAAAGTCAGCGGCCACGTGGCAGGAGCGGTTGTCGGAACAATTAAATCATCGTTTGTCTCCGGCAAACCTATTTACTTGTCGGTTTAAAACTCGGGGAAAAGTTGACAACTCATTCCATATCAAATAATTATTAGATATTCATATAAAACTCGCAGGAAAAATAAAAATTACAATATTTTTGGTAAAATAATATACCTTAACTTTGTAAGTTAAGACAAAAGCACAAATAATATAACAGTTACCTAGCCGTTATAAGGAAGGGTCAAGCCACCTGAAGAAAGCAGCTACGGTCATCCTTAACGGCCCGTTACACTTGACTGTCACACCAAGGTGTTACCCCGAAGCGTTACATAGAGAGAAGCGTCGAAGAAATCAGTTAAGGCATGGTGTAACGAGGTCCGTCACGACCGTTATACCTGCTCGTTACAGAGGCAAAAGAAGCGACTTCAAGAAGGGACCTACGGGTTGGTGTAACGGGCCATGTCACGGCTCGACGGGCTCGTTACACTTGCGAATTCTGGGAAAATGAAAAGGGTGTGCCTCTTTTCAAAATGATGATCGAGCCGTCAAAGAGACAGAGAGCATGACAAAATTATCTTTTATAGGTGAGAGCGTGGACTTCGAGAGGAGATTCGTTCCCGTTGAAGGCATATCAATGTGTGAAGATTAATCGAGGATCGAGCAATGTTCAGAATAGAAGAAATCAGATAGTTCTCATGATCTAACAACCCTAACGGGTTTAGAGTTTTTGATTTCCATCTCTTTACTTTTAGTTGTGAATCGAACTCAAATACTTTAATGGCTAGCACCATGATAACGTGGATGCTGGTTCATATGCTATGGATTATTTACACATTTAATTTGATGAACATCTTGGGTTGGATGATTTGAATTGATTTGGGTTTTTAATTCTTGTTATCTATGTTAACGAGCATATATAACTTGTTTGAGTTGTGTTGCCGAGTCTAAGAAACTAATTAATTAATTTAGTTGGGGGGTTTTCGATTAAGAAACTAATTAATTAACAATCACTAAATCAAACAAACTACGCTAAAGAAACACTATGTTAGATGCGATAAAGTAAAGCGGGGGATGGAAATCAAGAAACTAGCAACCACGGATGCTAGACCGACGGCAAAATGCAAATCCAAGTTATCAATCAATTACAATGATCCATGCACGGGGTCTAAGTCATATATGCCCATCCTCTCGGACTAAGCATTTCCTAACGTTGACTACCCTCTCGGGATGTTACAATCAACGTTAGGAAGCAATAAACACGACTATTTTCGAACCCA
>JAYMTP010001602.1:0-17500 GCA_036897365.1 Geranium brycei
CCGAGCCGGCTCGTTTAATATTTAATTAATTATTATTAATATTAATAAATTTTGAAAATTTTAATAAATATTTATAATAGAATTGATAGTCAAATCAAGTCGAGTCAATCTCAAGTTGGCCAAAACTTGGATCCACTTCTTCGGCTTGAGAAGTAGTATTGAAGAAAACTAAAACCGTGAGGCCCAAATTTTGAATATGGTCCAAGACCAAGACTCAGCTACAAACCCAAGTTCGAATAAGTAAATTTGGCATTTTCAAAGTGACCGTACACGTTTAAGCCCATATATATTTATGAAGTTTTGAGCCGTAAGTCCAAACAAATTCCAAATCAAGTGGGATGTGTAAAATACTTTAGTAATAGCAGTTAGACCAACATAAATTCTGATTTTTTTTCCGAATCAATTTATAATTGTGTAAAATACTATATATTTGGAAGAGTTTAGTCTAAGGAACTGAGTTGGAGACTGGGAGTGCTTGATGATGAGCAATATATGAATCAATGATTAGGTCTTGGTTCACTCTTACTTGTAGAAGAAGGCTTTAGAAAGAAAAAAAAAGTTTATTCAACTCAACTAAAAGAAGTAAAATAGATGAAAATGGAGGAGTGACATAAGCCCTTAGCTCTATATAAAATCAGGAAAGGTATATATAAGACAACTAAATTCAAATAGGATATGATTAATATTTGGATATGTTACTCAAAGTCATAGTTCACCTTACCCCAAAATATGGATAATGTTAATTAGCTAGAAATCAATTTAGGTGAGTTATAGTATTAAAATGGGATAATTACATGTCACTATATATACCGGCACAAACCTCATTTTAAGATTACTACATTCAAGTTTGAAAAAAATTCTCGGTCCCCCAAAAACTTTTTAGTTATACTTCAGGTAAATTTCGTTAGATTTAACTAATTTGGTTTGTAAAAAGTCCAAAATGTCATTGATATACAATTGTAAAATATATAATTATTTAGTAAATGTGAAATGACAATTTTACCCTCATTTGATCAAATATATGATAAGTAAATAACCGGTTTTTATAAAATTAAAACATGGAACTAGAAAACCCTAGTTTTAATTAAAAAGATACCACATAAACTAAAACTCATTGACACATACTTTTATACTCATAATCAAATTAGGTACCAAATTATAGTGGTTCATTATGGTTGATATGGAGACTTCATTAAATTCTAGATTAGGTACTCTCAAGCATCAAAGCATGTATGATATGACTAAGTAGAGAGATTTTAGGTTTTGGGTCACTTCAAATCCTAACTTAATTGTTGTAGGTTCATTTGATTCTATTGGCTTAAAGTTATGAACAAATAAATAACAAATCATTATCCAATTCTAACTTCATCATTTTAACTTATCGTACTCCATATTCAACAATACTTTACTTTAATATGCCTATTATCAAAATTAATCTTGATCATGTCATAACCAAAGGTTGTGGGTAGAGTTTAATAGAGATTTCAAGCAATAAAATTCTTTGACTCCATTTCTCGTAATATTAATTATTTAATCTATTGTTGATAAAAAATTTAACGACAGTTAGATTATAAATGTTAAATTTTATGAACTACCCATATTATGGAGACCGATCTACCTTCTATATACTCAAGAAGAGAATCGATCGAACAATATTTCATCTTATCATATATAGTTGAGTGTTTATCTCTAGTAAAAACCATTTGAATATGGTTAGATTGTAGATCCAGTTTTAAAATGATTGGCCCACCACTTGTGTTTACAGATCCATCTGGCATCAAATGATTATCTGTATGATTAGAGACCCATACACATGCAAATCACACATGATTGGTACCAAACTTTGGATCCAAATCGAGCTTTTCACAAAATTAATCAATTAATCGTGTAAATTACAAAACTCGCCCAACCGACAATAGTTCTGGGAACACTAGGTAGGTCAAAATTAGGAAACTGAATTATTTTAAAACCAACGGCTAGATTTTTTTGATCATTCATAGTCAACCATCTAAAAGAAGTCGATCGGTGGGTGGGGTTGATTTCTAAATTTTTTGAACAATCGGTTATGGGGTCTATTCCAGCATGAACATAGTCAACATATATGACACACATTTAAATATTAATAATCTACTTTCTTAATTATATAATTTTGTGAGGTGTAGGAACTGTCTAGGAAGCATATGGAAGATAAAGTGGAACATCATGTGTAATCACCAAACCTCTTTTGTTTTTGGTTCTAAAAGTAAAATAAAGTAAAACTTTTAGTTTGTTGAATTTATTTCACAAACATATATTATCGCACAAGCGATGACTATGATCAGAATAGAACAAATTCTTTCAATGTATAAAATGAAGGTTGACTTTCTATTTGTTTCAATATGATTAACTATTTATTCTCTCAATGAATAAAGAATATTATATGGTTGTATGTCAAGGATATATGAATCCTCGTCGAGTTGAACTATACAACTAAAAATTAATTTTATTTTGATCTAGTGATTTAGGAAGGCCTACTTAAAAAACTCGTTCCTTGAACTCAAATTCAAAGTTTTTATTGTATTTAATTTATTTAGCGGGTGTAACCTTATTTATATAGATGCCTCCGTGCATGTCCTAAAGTACCTAAAACACGATACACTTTAAGTGACTAAGAAAGCTACTTTTATGTAATATAAAGTCTACGGAAACACAAAGCAAACACTCTAGACACTTGAAAAAACTATTTTTTTCATAACTGAATTATTAGTATGAGGCTCAAATCGTTGCGTCTTTTTGAGAACTCCACAATACTATAAACTACAGACAATTTAAGTGAAGCAAAAAGTGACTTAATTATTGCTTATTCACCTAAATTCACCTAAATTCCTACTTATTTGAATAGGATTAGTCAATGCTTTCATTTAAACTCAGCCATGTATAATCAGGAAAAAGTGACTTAATTATTGCTTATTAAATATAAATAATGTTAATCATATCCATATCTACTAATTTAATTGCAATTTCAATTTTTAAAAGGTAACATAAAATCATAATAAATTTTGTCTTTGTTTTTTCAGATATCTACCAGGCGAAACTATTTTTGAAATATTTTGTTCAAGTGTTTTGAAGAATCTTTCACAAAATGATTCTAAGAAATATTTTTTTATAGTTACATTTGATTTGACACCAAAATGGCAATACAAAACAAAACGGTGTGGAATCTATACCTTTATTATCATGAAAAAACACAGGCACTAGCAACCACCAACCGTACGTATATTATAACCAAATTACGTGTATGTGTATTATAATCCCTACCGACACACAGCCTCATTATTGACCCTTAACTTGTTTTCGTAGCCACCTTCTAAAATGAAGAAAAACTAAAACGCACAACCCTCGAACAAATTATTTTTATATGGAATGATGATTTTTTTATTTTCAACTTTAATGCCAGGGTTTCATATTAAAAAGTGTGATTCAAGAGACTAACGACTTTAGTAAAAGTATTAATCCTAATTTTTAGTAATTTTCAAGTAAGTTGGACTTTATCATTAAATTTTAAATATCATACTAAATATGTAAACGCTATCACGTGAAAAATGATAACCGAATGTAAACATTTCAGCAATGTATGTTAGAAACTCAAAAAGTGTTTGAGAATAGTTCACATTCATTTCAAAAGAAATGAGATAATTATAATAACAAAAATAAAGATTATGAAAGTGACCCAAAACTAAAATTGGGTTATATTAAATTTGATGAACAGTCTAAAGAGATTTACACAATGATGAATTTTATTTTTATCAATCTAGACACCAACTTATATATACCCAAAGACAACCATTTGAATAAAAGAAATATCTTATAGATATGCTCAACACTAAATACATATTGATTTCATGCGTGGGCTTTACCAGAAGTTGTTACTAGCTGTTTATGTTTATTTAAATTCTTTATTAAAGTTGTTAAAATTGGAAGAAAAATATAATTTAGAGGTGGAACTTGATTTTGATCAAAGCCGTTTTATACAATTGGTTATGAAATATTGCCTATAAACAATGTAGAATTGTTTGGTACACCTTGACAAAACAGACTAATTTCTAAAAATAGTGACAAATTCTATTTGGCCCACAGATATAACATAAAACACAATATTAACATGTGAGAAATGATGGATGCAAAATATACAAAATTGTATTTGAAGTTGACAGTTGACTGGAATAAAAAAAACAACTAAATTCAAATGGACTTTAACTCGGTTTAATTTTCTTTTTTTAAAAGTTTATAAGTATCTGTTGAAATAAAATATATAGTAAATTTATGCATGTAAATTTTGGAAATTATACACCAAATGATCATATATTGTATAAATAGTAATAGTAATAGAATATGATTAATGTTATTATTAGTGGTATGCACCTCCATCTACCTTGTCGTCATCCGGTATATCAATAAATTGAAACCTAGCCATCTATTCTCTCAAATTAGTGGCAAGCCAACTAACAACAATTACGGGATATGGGTATTCTCGAACCCCTATAATTCTCCTTGTCAGTTATCCAACGATCCTCTCGGACTCGGCATCATAACACACAATGATTATAAACTACCTCCCAACAATCAACAATCATAATAAATTCACAATCATAAACACACAAGCATAAAAATCTAAACTTTAATGATAAATCTCAAAATCCATGTATCAAACCATAGCACCCATGATTATTGGGTTTAGCCAACAATCATGGTGCAAAACTCAAAGAGCATTCAATATTCAAGTTCAGAATTAAAGAGAAGAAGAAAGAACGATGAAATCTTAATCCGGTGAAGTCGAAGTCCGTCAATTCAGGCGAATTCTCTTCGATTTGTGACTTGAACTTCGATGTTTTCGATCCATATGCTCACGATCCGCCTTCAACGAGTGCTCGACCTCCTCTGGAAGCCTCGAACCCTCCTTGGACGTCTCTGGTCGCAACTTTCTATGGAAGAAACCCTAATGATCGAAGATCCATTTTTTAGCAAATCTCCGATCTATTTATAAGCTGACGGACCCGTGTCACGGGCCCATGTCACACTGTGACATGTAGGGCGTGACACATGTTTCCATATTTGCTTTTCGTATGCGCCAAGAAAATTTGGGGGTCATGTCATGGCCGTGACATGATCCAAAAGTTGGAGTTTGCCAAAATTTTCTTCTTTAAAATTGTAGATCTTTGAATTTCGCTCGTTTTGATATATTATGGACCCAAAATGGAGTTTGGACACAAAATCTGCGGCACTTGAAAGTTTCAGTTTTGCTTTAGGATTTGCTTTATCGATTTCTACTCAATTTCTCCATTTTTTGCTTCTAGTTCTTAGGTCCACGCGTCCAGATGACATGATGGAGCTTTTCGGGATGTCACGGCCATGACATGGGGCCGTGACATGGTCTCTTTTATGCTCCGCTTCCAGAAAGCTCTGTCTTTAGCCCATTTTTGATCTAAACATGTACATGCACACTCGAAACAGCATGAAGACGTATGTGACATTAAGATCGAAAAAATACAATGTAAGAGGGCAAATAAACCTTTAGCGAGATCAGAATAGTGCGATAAAAGTAGTATTGATGCAGTCGCATCAGTTTTTTGCAATCTTAAATCTAAAAGCAAACGTGAATTGACCGAGTGAGAAACCCCATTTTTAGTCCCTAGGAGATGATCCGGAACAAAAAAGTTGGAACACTATAAATTTACTTGATGACATCGATCATGTATTGGTACGCGAGCCCTGAGGCCTGTCACAGTGCACGCGCGCGTCCCTCAGGCGACCATCAACCAGTTTAAAACCGAACTGTAAACAGCTCTCGCTGGGTGTCCGCTTGAGGATAGTACCAAATTGAGTTAAAAAATGACAAAACACTCCAATATTACCGATTTCTTGTTTAGTTACTATTTAAAACCAATAAGTCATGATAAAAATGTTGTGAGTTGAGTTGAGTTGCGTTAAATAAAATAAAATAATATAAATGTATAACAATAGAACTTTACATGATGATGTGTTATAGCGTGATGCTTTTTGTTACTAGGCATAGATAATTTAAATTTTTAATAAATATAGAAAATTCATTTTCAAGAAATTTCCTTAAACCCTAAGTAAATTAATGAAGTTGGTTCATGTATTTTTGTTCACCCAAAATGATATTAATTGATCGTTGTGTTAGCTTTACATGGATAACCAGTTTATGAAATATTTGTTATATCCACAATTTTATTTGTTATTAATTTACTATAAATTTAAAGGGGAAACAGTGTGAAAAGGACATAAACTTAGGTTTAATTAATTAAAATGTGGATATATATTTCACATTATAGTATGCTTAGGTTGGTAATTGAAGGTTAATGATTGGTAGTAATGGTCATGGGAAGCACACTAGTACTACACTAGTTATAAAAATGAGTTCCAATTAAGAATAAAATGCAATAAATATGAGTAGTGATTGATTAAACAGCTCACCACGATCTGACCGTTGAGCGGTCCAACCAGTCCAGCTGGTATGTGACTGTGAGGCTGTGACGGTGAGAGTATCAGACTCTCTCTCTCTCCAATAATATATATGAAGTTTGAGTGACAAGCAATACAATGGAGTATAATCCACAGGTTGGAATGGAGCACATGACATGCGTGTTTGTTTGCTACGCGAAAAGAGTAGCTTTGGTGCATAGTCGCACCACATCCAGACCAAACTTATCAGTTCTCCATTTTAAGAATCATAATCGGAACTGTTACTCGAGGTTCCCGGTTCTCCGATTCTAGTTTCGATTTGGTTCGAATTTGGTCTCTGGTTCCGTTGCAAAGTGTCCACCTCTAAGCACGTTTGAGTTAGCACTTAAGTGACACTTCCATTAATTTTCACGGATTTGCATAGACGGTGCAAAAATGAATATGAGTAAGGAAAGTTGTTGCAAAAATACAGTGAAGAGAGAGAGTTTGTGCAGAAAAACATAATTATAAAGAGACTTTTTACAATTTTCCCATTTATTAATTAAGTGAATATCTAATTTAGTACAAGATAAGAGACTTGATTTCTAACGGGTATCCGCGTGGGAATAAATAGATTAAGGTATAGGTTAGAAGAAGAGATAGAACCTTATTTGATATACTTTGTCACTCTAAACTAATAATTTTTATTTAAAAAAATTGCGTCATCCCTACAAAAACAACGAGTTATGACATTGTCTTTTTATTTATATCATTTTTTTTCTCGATATAATTTTCATGTGAGTTTGTCACTCTCTCATGTGCAATAAAACATCTATTTTGCGACTATCAAGTTTTTCTAGTAAATATTTACTTCAACATGCCTCGTTTATATGAATAATTCTTTGCATGTGAGTTATAACATAATTAGACTTTTATATATGCGCTAAAGACTCCTCTCTGAAGCAAAATTTTCTTCCCTCAAAGCTTCTGTCCATTATGCAAAAAAGCATTTGAGGGCTTAAATCATCTTCTGGTCCATTGTCATGTATCCTGGCCAATATAAGCTTATTTCCTCTTAAAATTCAATTGTTGTTGTGCTCTTCCATGTTCAGTGAAGGATATCTAGCTCCTCTAGGAAATGGCTATCCATTTGCAGCCTCTCCCTTTGGAACATCTGGCTCGAGCGTAACGACGTGGTTTTCAACTCCATTTCCTTCCAACCTGATCGGATCATTCATAATATCAAATTGCAGCTAGAGGAGCTAGCGTGATGCTTAATTATCATTCTTATTAATTTTTTCTTTCTCAAATTTCATACTCTCAATCTTTCAATATCATGTATTGATGTAACATTTTGACTCTCCGCTTCCTGTTTGGTTGTGATTTGCCAATTTTTTATTAATACATCTCACTTTTTGCTGAGAAAAAAAAACCACAAGTACGTATAAGCCCAAATCAATTGGAATCGTTCCGATATGATGAAAGTTTATTGAAAAAACTAAATATATAAAGCCTAACATTAATGTTAGTTGGTTGTGGTTCTACTCTCTATATCAAGCGAGAAAAGGGTCACAAAACACATAGCAAGCACCTCATAATTAATCTGAGTAGCCGTATAACTAATTTATGTTCCCTTTCCCAAACAAATATATAGTCAGTGTTATAAAATTCGGTGAGTTCTGGCCGAATTTTGGCCGGAATCTGGGATTTTAGGCTTAACCGAGACGAGTTTGCCAAAAAAAGCTCAAAACTCAGTCAAACCGGTCCGGTCCGGTTCAATTTTGGTATGACTGGTCTAATTCCGGTCCATTTTTTTGTCTATTTTTCCTTTTTTTTTCTAAACCAGAGTCTCTCTTCCTCAATGATTTCAAATTCAATTAATGCTAGTTACTATATTTTCTAATACATTCAATCAACCGGAGCTTTTTGGTTCAGTGAATAAATATTAAATGCTAAAAACTTTTGGTTCGGTATATATTCAATCAAACAGAGCCTTTTGATATTCTAACATTAAAATTTATCGAATAAATATCAAATGCTATAACATAATCTTTGATAAACATACACGATTAACTTAAAATTTTCACATTTATGTATAATTGATCCGATAAATTTTGGAGTTCGTGCGCCACATACATGATAAACTTTTTAATTATATAAAAATAATTTTGTCTATAATAAATATTTCATATGAATTTATAGGTATATATATTATTTTTCTAATGCAAAACGAGTTTTGCCGAGTTCGTCGGATTTTGTTCGAGTTCCAAAATTTTGTTATTTTCAACGAGTCAAATTTTTGCCCGAATTCCAAATTTCATATGGATATAATGATCACCGTATTCATGATTATCAACGCACTTGCCACCCACTGACTACAAATTAGTTACTTTGTTCTTTTATAGTTTATGCTCCTTCAAGCCCTGACATAATTGCAGTAATAAACAATTACCAACCACAGCAGAAACTTCATGAAAAAGGTTTTAATGATAAGTAAAAAAATAGTACAGCCCATGACCTTCCGCGACCTCTAAAATTCAGAGCTTTCCATTAATGGACACCAAACCATCATTGTCGAGGAAAAGCTTGTTTTATTACCTCTCGGAAATGATTTTATTCCTTTACGTTCCTCAAAATACACCCAAGTATTGAAATTCAAAAAATAAAAAAATCTTAACTCTAATACAACAGCATAAGGGTTTCACACATTCATCCATTTTGGAGTCGTTCAGAATTATTTTAAAATTCATTACATTTGTATTAAATTTTGACTTTTCTTGCTTAACTTCGTATGTCTAATTTAGCATCTTGATTAAACAAGCAAAAGATACTTAATCATGGATAGTCAAACATACAGAGACAAATTATAATCATACACAAAAAGATTTCCTAATGAACTAGCATACAAGTGACATTATTGATGCTGAAATATGTCTACATAGAATATATAATAGACAACACTCATCTATGTGCTTTAGATTATTTCTATACATTAATAAGGAAAAATTGTAAAAATGTGTTGTTTGATATTTTTGCACAGGTGCAATGTTATTTGTTAATTACAAAAAAAAAATGTGTCATGTTGTTTATAATTTACAAACATGACATTTTTTTTTGCAATTTTCACTCTTAATAAAAATGGGTAATTAACAATCCTCTAAGAAAATAGATTAATAATTGTCCTGATTCTAAAACCATTTTTAAATTACTCAAATAGGTTTAAAACGGGAACTGTAGGACCCATTCCCACGGTAAAAATACCGACGAGTGTGACGTCGGCGACGGTTAATTTTATTTCAATTATTTACTTGAGTCTATACCCCACATTTGTGCTTGTTAGAAGTAGCCAACAAGTCATTAGTTACAGAGGATACCTAAAAACAGAGTAATATAAATAGAGTTGCTCTGTTTCTCTCTTTTGCTCATTCCACTGTTCCGCTCTCTGTTGATTACAGAAGCAGAAAGGGCTTTCCATTGTTAGTGGAGATTCAAAAGGAGAGACAGAGAGAAAAAATTGTACCCATTTTCGCTTCCCGAGACCCAAAAGCGAAATCGTGTTAATTTTCTTGCCTTATAGAAAAAACCCAGATCTGGTGGGTACGCCATTGTTGTAGCTTAGCCTCCATTCGATCCTCCTCTGTTTTTTTGCTCTGTTTTTGTTGTCGCAATGGATCAGACTTCGGGGACCAGTTTTCTTCCCGAGGCCTTCCTAGGAACCAGCTATGAACTATCGTCCCAAATGGGTATGGTTTGGGGTCAGATCAAAGCACCGTTGATCGTCCCTCTGCTGAAACTGGCCGTGTTCCTGTGCCTGACCATGTCGGTGGCTCTGTTCATCGAGAGGGTCTACATGGCCGTCGTGATTGTTCTGGTGAAGCTCTTCGGCCAGAAACCAGAGAAGCGCTTCAAATGGGAACCCATTAAAGACGACGAAGAGCTCGGAAACTCCGCATATCCCATGGTCCTCGTTCAAATCCCAATGTACAACGAGAAAGAGGTCTGTGGACTATGTACTCTGTTTCAATTCAATTCCACTTTCTTGCTTCTAATTACTCAATAAATCTCCACTTTCACGATCACAGGTGTACCAGCTCTCGATCGGAGCCGCGTGTGGGCTTTCATGGCCGACCGACAGAATCATCGTTCAGGTCCTTGACGATTCAACAGACCCAACAATCAAGGTATTGCTCCAATTAATGATTTTCTCACCCAATTTCGACTACTCCCTCATTTACAATACCCAACAGCTTAAACTCACATTTAAGACCCGAAATGCGGAATCGGCCATTAAAGTAATGATTTTTACTTTTGTGGGGGTGAAAAAGGACATGGTGGAGGTGGAGTGCAAGAGATGGGAGAGCAAAGGAATCAACATCAAGTACGAGATCAGAGACAACAGGAATGGGTACAAAGCCGGAGCTCTCAAGGAAGGCATGAAGAGGAGCTACGTCAACCACTGCGACTTCGTCGTCATTTTCGACGCCGATTTTCAGCCGGAGCCAGATTTCTTGTGGCGGACCATTCCCTTCCTCCTCCACAACCCTACTCTCGGCCTCGTCCAGACTCGCTGGAAATTCGGTAATTACTGCCCACCAATTCTATTAAAATATAAACTTTTTTTAATTGACTTGATCTAACAAATTCATCTTAATTTTGATTACCAACGAATGTGACAGACGGGTAAAAAATGGGTTTTTGGTAAATATGAGGTTTTTTCTAGAAGGGGTGAAATAAATAGACTATATTTATGTTTGGCCTTCAAAAAGTTGTCGGTAGGTCTTTTGTTTTTGTGTTGGGGTCTTTGGAAATGGGGAGGGTGGTCACGTTCTTTTCGTCCTTCCACGAGGTCCCTGATCATGACACGTGTGTGAATATGATCTTTTTTTCAACTGGTGTGGGACCAACAGCCTGACCAGAGTGCCCTTCGTTTTTAGGTCGCTGGCCTGGCCCTTTGTTGGTGTCCGATTTTAGGTCACTCTGTCAAATTGTCTGGTTGGTATCACCAGTTCAGTTGTAATATTGTATACACCTTGTTGGGCTCAAATTACCTGAAAAATGGAGAACTGAACTAAAATAGGAAAATAGTTATGGTCACCTTTATTGCTCAAAATAAATATTATATTAAAACACCAAATCATCACATGGGTGTGTGAGGTGTGGAAGTGTATACATTTAAAGTATATGATTTAGTCAAGACAGGTAACAAAGTTCAAATTTTCCTATATATAGACATGTTTCTAATACTTGGTCCACATGTAGACCTCAATATGTGAATTTCAAATATGAATCTCATTTAATTTGCACATAACTTGTATGTAAAAGTAATAATCAATATGTATAGTGTGTTTAACTTGTACAGTGGCTCTAGAAAACATGAGTGCATGGGGCAGTGTTATTGTACAATTTCCCCATATTTTATTGTGATAGATTAACAAAATTTAAAACAGTGAGACAACAAAACCAACAATGTTTATGACTGAAAAAGCTGTCATGTAAGAGGAATATTGTCTTGGAAGGCAAGCAACACATTATGGGGCAGATCTGCCACAGGATCTGTGTCATGAGTATTATTCAACGAGGGCATATGTGAGCATCAGACAATATCTGAGGGGTATTTCTGTCTTTTTATGTGTCATACCATTACCAATTACATCTCCATGTGCAAGCTTAATGGTGGACCTGTACCTCTCAAGTCCCTGTCTCTATCCATCCCCCTCGTAGAGCTGTATAATAATATTTGATCATTTTTGTTACCATATATATTAGGAATGATCTCATTTAACAATAGTTGATTTGTCGCATTTTTCACATAACTACAACTAACTATACTTTTACCTTGAGAGATGCGCTGGGAATTTTTCTCATTCCACCACAATCCGTAAGTTTTCAGGTAGTTTTTGAATGTGAAATGATCAAAATACCCTTGGTTATATTTCAAAATGATGCCACTAATTTGAAATATAACAAAGGTTATTTTGGTCATTTTGTATTAAAAAACTAACGGATTGTAGTAGAGTGAGAAAAAAAATTCTTAGTGCACCTTTTAAAGTAAAATTATAGTTAACTGTAGCTAAGTGAGATTATCAATATATATTATATAGTTCCTGACATGGCAGTGGTTTTGCAGTGAACGCCGACGAGTGCTTGATGACGAGGATGCAAGAAATGTCTCTGGATTATCATTTTACCGTTGAGCAAGAAGTTGGCTCTTCCACCTATGCCTTCTTCGGATTTAACGGTAAAGCCTTCTTTACTATGAAGTTACCGTTATTTACCGTGTTCTGTTACGAATATGAAAATGGCGACTTTTGGGGATTCAGGGACGGCTGGTGTGTGGAGAATTGCTGCCCTGAATGAGGCGGGCGGGTGGAAAGACCGGACCACGGTGGAGGATATGGATTTGGCCGTCCGGGCAAGCCTTAAAGGCTGGAAATTTCTATACCTTGGTAACGTCAAGGTAATAATATAGTTTACGTATGCTCTATAGTCCTAAGTTCGCTCACATTTCAAGAATTTTATGATGGTTAATGTATTGTTTGTGTGTGTAATAGGTGAAAAATGAATTGCCAAGTACATTCAAGGCTTACAGATTCCAGCAGCATCGCTGGTCTTGTGGTCCTGCCAATCTCTTCAGGAAAATGGTTATGGAGATAGTGAGGAATAAGAAAGTAACCTTGTGGAAGAAGGTTCATGTAATCTATAGCTTCTTTGTTGTTAGGAAGGTGATTGCCCATATCGTCACTTTTGTGTTTTACTGCGTCGTGTTGCCCGCGACTGTTTTGGTTCCGGAAGTTGAGGTCCCGAAATGGGGTTCTGTTTACATTCCTTCTATCATTACCATTCTCAATGCTGTTGGCACTCCAAGGTTCGTATTTCTCTACAATCTCCTCATTTTTCTTCTTACGAGGCATTAGGGTTCGATGAACTTTATATATCTTGCTTGCAGGTCGCTACATTTGATGGTGTTTTGGATACTTTTCGAGAATGTCATGTCCCTTCACCGCACCAAGGCTACCTTCATCGGCTTGTTGGAGGCCGGTCGTGTGAACGAATGGATTGTCACTGAGAAGCTTGGAGACGCTTTCAAGGCTAAGCCATCCTCAAAACAACCTAAGAAACCTAGGTTCAGGCTCGGAGAAAGGTATGAATTACATAAACCTCGTGAAATAAGTATGAGATCACTTGTTATGCTTGTTATAACAAACACGATGCATATCTGAATAATTCACTTGTTTTGTGTTCATATGTTAACAGGCTGCACTTGTTAGAGCTCGGGGTGGGCGGTTTCCTCTTCTTCTGCGGCTGCTATGACATTGCGTTCGGGAAAAACCATTACTACCTATGTTTGTTCATCCAAGCAATGGCATTCTTCATCATGGGATTTGGCTACATTGGTACATTTGTTCCTAACTCTCACTGAGTTCTGAAGATGATGTTCATGGCCTTGCTTGCGCTGCAAGTTATTGCCAACACTGAATGTGGAGTTTTGCATAGTTTCCAATTTTTAGACTGTAAAAAATGGGAAAAGAAACAAAAAAAGTTTGTGATTCTTTGATGCTGAGCATGAGAAATACGAGGAAGTGACTCGAGGTTGGGTTGGTTCCTTTGTGAATATTCAAGACAATGAAAAAATCAGGGGTATTGACTCCAAGTAGATAGATATAAACACAGACATCTAAATTTATTGTCTTTAAGCTGAGACCTGTAGGTCTTTCCTGTTCTTTTTGTTTGTTTTGTAACTTTTGTTTTGGTTGTGGTTGAGATTTGTTTTTAGAAGCTATAAATTTGATTACAAATGTGAAAGTTTTACAGTGAGATGTTTTATACTGAATACTTTTTTTTGCGGTAAGGTTAATACAAACCTAATATTTGAGTTTGCAATCGATTTTTATTGTGCCACTCTCTGATAACTTATTTCTGGTTAAAGTAATTAATGTGCAGGGTCTTATGTCTAAAAAAGTATGGGCATCATCAAATCGGTCATTGATAATCTTGAACCCTTGACCTACATGTTTTGAGGTTTTTGGTTATGCAGAATTTTAACATAATATCCAAGTTTATTTTTGACATATACCCCTCTGATCCAGGAGGAGAGCATGGGGAGGATTGGCCCCCTGGATTACATTCTCAAAATTGCTCTGGAGGTAGCGGTTTAGAAATGCATAACCATGCTTCGGCTCTGCTTAAAATAAATTTGTAGTGTTTAACTTTATCTTGAGCCTATTCAGATTAACAGTTTATCTCACCCGGCATATTGAGTACATCTAAATTCTTAAATGAGCATATTTAAACTCCTTATAGGACAAACGTTAAATTATTCATAAAGAAAAATTAAAACCCTAGTCAACATATTTAAACCCTTCAAATTAAAACTCTAAATCAATATATTTAAACTTTAAATCATCATAATTAAACTCTCAACGAGCAAGAACATTGTAGATTCAGATTCACCAAGTTTGCACATGGGTAATCCGAAAACCGCTCCGTCCATAACCATCTAGGTTCAAAATTTCAACCCCCGGGAGTCAACGGATTTGGCCCGAGTAGGCCGGATACCAGACTGAATCAATGCCCAAAGTCCAGGTTAACTACATGCATAGTCACATTTTTCAAAGAGGAGAACCTCAATCTAACCTGAAGTCAAAATTTCACATCTAAAATATATCACACACCGCAGAGATCTTGAGATTTATGTTGAGTGAGATCGAGTTTACAAGTGCTGTAGGGGGGCAGCATTAATTATAGCAGATAGGCAAAATAAATCATATTAGGTCCACAAATTTATTAGGTCAATAATAATAACACTGTCACCAGTTGAGAGGTAGCTTTGATCATAATTATGAGTTAAGAGGCACCTACAACCTACTTATCAGTCCTGTATATTAATGGCTTGCCTTCTCCATCTCAGTTCACTGACAAGGACTCCCTACTCCAGTACTTTTTTTTAGTTTAAGGCAGGCTTAATAATAAGACACTAGTAATGGACAATTCTAAACAGAGGCCCATTTCAGTATTGACACAAGGCCCATTTTAAGTTTTCAACCTCAGACTCTTATCAAATATCAATGTTGTGAGCTTGCATTTCCTATTTGCCCATTTGCTCACAATACTATGATAATGGGTCATGGAACCCAGATCAGCAAATTCTAATCTATCTCCAACCCTAACCCTAACCCACCCAAATCACACATTGTTTATTCAATATCCAGCATTCATCTAAGTGCCTGCATCTCAAACCACAATATATATCTAACAAGTTACAGATACCCCATTCTACTCTACACATTGGGACACAAAGAGAGCTAAACGAGTTAGAAAACATTTTCCTAATATCTACCCAGACCTACAAGCACTGTTCTAAAATTCCCGACTTGTTTGATTAGTCTCTGATTAGTCCATGACCAGTCCCCAATTAATCATATGTTAAATCCCAATTAAACCTTGAATCCGAATTATTTTCAATTAATCCCAAACTAATCCTCAAGTTTACCATATTCACATTTGCCCTCCAATAACAACTTGTAAACTGGAGTAGAGCAAAACTAGAATCACAAAAACAGATAATCAGATTGCTACAATGCCATTGCATTGCACGATCCAAAATCACAATCACCAAGCAACAATGAACACAATCCTATTGGGTTCAATCCAATTTATCACCAAAAAGTAGTCTAAAAGGCAATTTGAAATTACACAACAAAAGGGTAAAAAGAAGGAAGGAACAAACCCTTTAAAAGCTCACCAAAATCACAGCACTTTGAGCATGTCCTCAGCGCTGCTGGAGGTGAAAGCACCGCCTTCCTCCAGATTGAGGACCTTAACGACGCCATCTTCGGCCAATAGAGCGTACCTCCTGGACCTGACGCCCAGGCCAACGGGCTGGTCGGTGAGATCGAGCTCGCACCCTATGGCCTTGGTGAAGTCTCCGTTCCCGTCCGAGAGCAGCAGCACCTCGTCCCCCACCTTCAGGTCCGCCTTCCACGCCTTCATCACGAACGCGTCGTTCACGGAGACGCACGCGATGGTGTCGACCCCCTTCGATTTCAGCTCCGCCGATTTCGAGACGAACCCGGGGAGGTGCTTCTGGGAGCACGTCGGAGTGAACGCCCCCGGCACGGCGAAGAGTATGGTCTTCTTGCCGTTTGTGAGGTCGGAGATGGTGGTGGTCTGGAGCTCTCCAGCGGCGTCGAAGTAGGAGAGGGTGGCTTCGGGGAGCTTGTCGCCGACGGATATGGCGGCGCGCACGGTGGTTCTGGAGGAACTCATGGATCTGCGGTGCGTGAGGGTGCGGGAAGCGAAGGAGAGGGTCCTGGGAGGAAGGAGGGAGGTGGTTGTGGGGGAAGCGGAAGTGGAGAAGAAGATTCTGGAGATTGTTGCAGACGACGCCATTGTTGAAGACTGTGAAGAGTGGAGCTTCAGTTCAGGTGTTCGATGAAATGCGTGAAAGAGAGAGGGATAGATGGATTTGGGCGGATGAAGCAACGAGGGGTTGGAGAAGATCACCACGTGATCTTTTTGGATCCTTGCGGTTTGGGCCGAGGCCCGTTAATAATCTGGGCTTCACTTGGTACCACAAGCCAATACCGGTTTCGTGGGCCCCACTTGCGCATCAAAAGTCGCATATCGCGACACGTGGATCTAAGAAATGATCTGCAAATTGTTTGTTTCTGCTATTTCTGGTGCTCAATGCAACGGTTATAAACTAACACAGTCTCTTCTTCTTCTTGTTCGAAATTCACAAACTTTGTTTGTTTCCATGGCGACCATAAAGTGTGTGAAGGCAAGGCAGATCTTCGACAGCCGTGGCAATCCCACCGTCGAGGTTCATACTCTCTTTCTCCTTCATTCTTCGATTGTTTCTGGGTTACCCATTTGTTACTCAACAATTCAATTGAGGTTTTGTTGGTCTCTGGGATCGAGTAATGTGTCTGTTCAATTTAGATTATAGTTGTTGAGAGTGCATCGATTGGAAATGTGATTCAGTAGCTGATAGATGATTGTGGTATCCTTCAATTGTTGTGGTTTTGATTGATTGGATGAATATAGGTGGATGTGACCT
>JAYMTP010001602.1:20000-23250 GCA_036897365.1 Geranium brycei
TGGATCGGTAACCGAGAGCATTGAAGCAGTGAAAATGTCCAAGAAAGCTGGTTGGGGTGTGATGGCTAGCCACCGCAGGTAGATCTAAGCTGCTAAGAGACTTTTCATCTGTTAAATTTATCGCTACTTAAAGTAATGTTCCAGTTACAAAGATGGTTTAACATCATTTTGTTGCAGTGGAGAAACTGAAGACACTTTCATTGCTGATCTCTCTGTGGGTTTGGCCACGGTAATTATATACTCTAAAGTTATACTTAAAAAAGATATGCATCATCAGAAAAATATGTGTTTTTCATATCCAACCCTATTGAATTTTGCTTTTAATCAGGGTCAAATCAAGACTGGAGCTCCATGCAGGTCAGAGCGCCTTGCAAAATATAACCAGGTTGGTGTTCCAAACTCTACACGAGCATCAATTTCCTTAATGATATCATCACTTGGGCCATGTAATTTCTGAACTTGCTCATGTGGATTTTAAACTGTGTTAAAAAGCACTTGCATTGGATGAATATGAGAAAAATGAGCTACATATGAAGGCAAGAGTACACCTGACTGATTAAATTAATATTCTAGTTGTAGAGTCTTGTTGTATGTATCTCAATCTACACTAAATATTAAACTGAGTTTTTATTCCTCTAAGCACCGTAATGTCATTGCAGCTTTTGCGAATTGAGGAGGAACTCGGCTCAGAAGCAGTGTATGCTGGAGCAAACTTCCGCAAGCCCTGCGAACCTTACTAGAGTCTCTCTGTATTTGTGGCAAGGGTTTATGATGCGGATTTGAGCTATGAAGTGTTACTTACAATAATTAAGTTTTTCTTATGTACATATATATCCGGTTATTCTTGTGAAATCTTTCCTCAATAATACCAAAAGTTTTGTTCCGAGAAAGAAAAGCAAAAGGTGTTTTACGGATGGTTTACCTTTGCAAATGTTATAGCGTTTTGGGTGAAAAATGGATTTTGGGTTGGCTGGATATATACCAGACATTGACATTGATTTTTAGGTGTTGGATTAAAAGAAGTGATATATTGGGCTTATAACTAGATAATACATGGGAGGGATAACTTCGTGTTGCTACTTTGAAGTTGTCACTAATTTCGTGTTACTATTCTAAATTTATCACTAATTTTGTGTTACTACACTGAACTTTATAATACATCATGTTACTAAATTTAAGTTTAATTTCGTATAAAAATATTTTAAAATAACAAATACATCCTTTCATATTCAATATATATTTTAAAAACAAAATCAGATTTACTATCAAAACATTTTAAAATGACAAATACATTCTTTTCAAATTCTTCACATTTGCTTTTATCACCTCTTGTTCAAAGGTTCTGAAATTTGTAGTCCTCTTTTATTTTTATGAAGGAATTTGATCGATTATTGCTTTTCTTTTTCTTCTCATTTCCACTAACTCTCGGTCGCACGTGCAAATTAGAAGTGCAAAATGTACCGAGCAGAAAAACAGTGGTTAATGAATGAGGCAAGTGGAATTTTCACCTCCTCCCTCTAGAAATTCCCCCTTTTATAGCTCTTATGTTTCCTTGGTGAACAAGAGGTACTAGTGCTATAGCTTCTCTTCGGCGCTCAAGTGGAGCCACGACGGTAAATGGTATGTCGTTGGTTCATGTATGGGTTCATGTGGATGATGTGACGCATGTGCTTGATAGCCACACAACGTGTGAACCGCCGCAACGCGCCTTTAGGGCTCGCGCAAAAACCGTGATCGATAAAGTAATATAGTACGACTAATATCCGGGTCGAGTTCTCAGAGATCAAATATGGGTTTCGATTCAAAAAGATTATGTTTGAAGTGTGAGGAATTGAAATACACAAATTGTTGTAAAGTGTGTATTTTGCAAACAAAATCAATCTCAAACATTGCTAACAGTTTTAACTAACAATTTCAATTAGCAAGTATCAATTCGAACAAGATTGAAGTAAATCATAGATCAAATTAGCAATTACAAGCGCTAGAGCGACGGCTTTCGCCAATCCAAAGTTAAGTAATTAAATCATCAACCATTCAAATTTGGCCTATGTTATAAATATCGAGTTCGTCTCTCAATTCTTCGATTACTTGGAAAGCAACAATTTTCGAACCAAGGGAAAGGCTCTAGGAGATGGATCTCTCAATTTTACATAGGTCTACTCATAATTCCACCTCTCGAAATCAATAAAGAATAAAATATTGAATACTAAGTGATCAAGTAAGCATTCAAACATGAGAAACAAAGTAAAATCAAATTGCACATACATGATTCAATAAAAACTAGAACTTTAAATTAAAAAAGAGTTATACAATGATCTAGCACCCATGGTTTTCAGTTTTTAAACCAAAACAATGGTGTCAAATTTCATAAACATGCTTAAACTACTCAAAATACAAGGAGTTAGAGATTCTAAACCCAAAATACCGAAATGATCTTTGAACGTGACGAACTCTTCTTTGAACCTTCAAAACTTTATGGTATTGGTGCTTGACTCCAAATCTTGGTGAATCTATGATGGGTCTTCAAGAAATACCTTCAATCTCCAAGTAGAAAGAGAAGCTCTCAAAAACAGGAATGGTAGTTGTGTTACTTTCAAAATACTTTATACAAAATTAAAATATAGTAATATGAATCAATTTAAAGTTAAGTGTATTAAACATAAAACACTTAAAAACTTTAGGGTAGGAACATGAAATTTTCCCTATATAGATAAAACATCTTTCTAGAGATGGCAATGGGTCGGGTTCGGGTTTGGCTCAACCCAACCCGAACCCGGTTAGCGTTATTGGGTACCCAACCCGGAACTGAACTCGTTCGTTTTGAGCGGGCACCCGACCCGAAAAACCCATTGGGTTCGGGCAAAACCCGAAACCCGAAACCCGACCCATTTTTTGTTGTTGTTGTGAATATTAATGTAATCTACATAGAAAACAAGATTGAAAAAGGACATACTATTAAGAAATAAATTATTAGAACATATACACACCAACATCAATAACTAAACTACATAATATTAAGACAACATTGAGAAAGTCAATATACATCAAAACAGTTCATATGCATCAAACATACTAAATTACTAAATTATATTAAATAAGTAGAATCCATATGCATCAAAACATGCACCAAATTACTAAATTTAGTATTAGGACATACTAAATTACATCAAAAGAGTCCATATGCATCAAAACATGCACCAAATTACTTCAAAACATTATCTTCCATTAGTCCATATGCAAACTAAGAAAC
>JAYMTP010001603.1:0-23241 GCA_036897365.1 Geranium brycei
ACATTTCGTCCGACATCTTCCGTTGCATAGATCGTCTCTGACATTTTGTTCGACATCTTCTGTTGCCTTAAAACATGAGCTAATATAGTACGTAATAACAGAAACAACATGCATTACCACTGAGCTGCATACAAAGTTTGTTCTTATGTTACTTTCTTAATATATATTTCGTGTTTGACAACCTAATTTGAGACAAAGTGAAAGTCTCACATCACTTAGAACATAGCTTGATGCTCCTCTCTCCCTCTATATAATGGAACCTGATGTTCTCTTTCAAAAGGTGAGATGTTCTTAACTTTATTTGTGTTAAGAATACATTATATATAATTATAGAGCCTAATTTGGTTTTATCATTATTTATTATTAGTAATATTTTTTAAATAGAGCTGCAAATTGCTCAATTATAGTTTAAACTTTATCAAAAAATTCGGTTTTTGGTTGATCGAATAATTTGGGTCGTGTATGTTGGACTTGGGATCTCACCATTGGGCTGGAAAAGGCCCAAAAATCCATGGCCCATTTATGATTCGATCAACTGACCAAACCGACTGAACCAATCAATCAGTTGGTTATAACCAAATCGACCGACCATCCATCGGTTTGATTTTTGGTTTTGAAATTCCAATAACCAAATCGGTCGGTTTGGTTATGACTGGTTCGGTCGGGAGGGAGGGGGCAGCCGCCCCCGCTTGGCCGGAGATTTCGGCAATTGCTTACATGTAATTTTTGTCCGGAAATTGTATTTGCCCCCATTAAATTGTAATGTATGAACAAATTGGCCAAATTTTTCAAATTATCTATTTGGTTTAGTGGTAAGGGAGGTGCTATGCTATCCTTGAGCTTTTTGAGTTCGAGTGGGCAGAGTTGTAGGATTGACATGTTAATGTGTTGGAAGCGATTGAATATAGTCTCTAATGTACATCTAATTTTAAAGTTAATGCCACTATTTTCAATAATTTCGGTACTTTCCAACGACTCATTTCAGAGAACCATACCGAGCTTATAAAACACTCATTTATTCAAAATACTGTATAAATCAGTTGTACACTAATCCGTTATGGAACATTGATTTATTGAACCTTGTAGAACTTGAAGCAAATTTCAAAATTTTGTAAATTCAATTGCATACTTCTCCCACAGTCAAGGGCATATCTCAATATATACATGGAAGTTAAATTCAAACTTAACTAAAAAATTAAATAATAAGCTCGAATTAGTTTATGTTATATACATTTAATTATTTTATTATTAAAATCAAGTTTTTAATTAATCAAAATAAATTTTGTACGAAGTTTTGCACCCCTTAAAAATATTTCTAGATCGGCCACTAATGATAATATAACCACGTTTTCCTTAAAATATCTCACCTCTCAACTTTATTTGGAAATCAAACTAGGGCTTGTATGGACGTATCGGCTTAGAAGAGGGCAGCTACATGACGCTTCATTCATACCAACACTTTGTTTTGCCGTCAATTCCAATGTGGATCTCTGTTTCAGGGACAACCATGGAATGGGTGTGAATCCATATTACAGAAGCTCCGTCTCTGTGAGCTGCTCAACGGTTGATCAATTTCTTTGAGCTCCTATTTGATTTTTATCAACAAGATCCACTATTAGTGTTGATATGTGTTTGCTCTTTGAAATGATAAATTAGGTCTACAGTTGAGTGCGATTTATGAATCAGTGACTGGATTGAGTATGATCTACTTTCCTTTTACCTTTTCAGTTCTATTTGAGGACTTTGTTATATTTTATTCAGATTATGTCATGTCTTTATTGTTCTTGTGCTGATGGTTTCTCTTAGTTACACAAATATGCTTCTTGAAGACATTTCAACATTATGGTGGCTCAAGGTTTTCGATCAGAAGCAAGGCTTCAAGAAAACAAATGTGAGTATTGTTATCACTCTCTCTTCCCATCAATTGAATTTGAATTGCCAATATTATGTTGATTTTCTTGGAAAATTTAGAGAATGCTTATGATCATGCTTTGTTCTTTGCTTGAATGCTAACATTTTCTAGCATGTACAAGATAGATTGCTATGAAAGTGAAACCATTCTATCACAGAATTCAGATATGTCGAACATTTTATTGATTATGTGTTACATGCCGACTCTGAGAGCCTTATGATTTTCAAGTTAATCCAGTAGGGTTAGGGTAAAACTAATTATGAGTCATCATTTACTTGACATTCCTTGAAATATTGTCCTCTCTCCAAGCAATAGTCGTACGTCACATATCTCTGCTTCACATTTATGTAAGCTCTTTGTTGATCATCGGTTAGGTTCCAAAAACTCATTTGGTTCCACCAAAAACTATCAGCATAGCATCCGTTGTTGTCGTTTTCGCAACCATTAATGTTGAATCCTTGATAGTAGGCTTGAAATGGTGATTGGGACCAATCAACCTTCCTCCCATTCGATGCCCAAACTTCTCCGTTCCAAATACTTCCTATTACGAACATCTGCTGTGTGGGGTAATTCACTCCAATGTTCTGGTAATTCTTGTACACTCTAACGGGAATATTGTCTACCAAAAATCTGAATATTATTTTCATTCAGTGAAAATAATATACGCACATCAAAAATCTTAGTTATAAGATTGTTAGAATCATAAGAGCGAGGAAGACTATTGATCCTTACACAATTTGACGACTGTTCCACAATATACCATACTTATGAAACTGCTCCGATGGATTGAACCAGAGATTCATTCTTTGTTCTCTATTGCCATTATCGTTTGCAAACACGTTTGTCTGCAATGTAAAAGGCGGTCCATCGCTTCCCAGAAACTCAAAATCAAGCTCCTCGTGGTTTCCTGGCTGATTATCTGGACTTGAAGTTAACTACAATGAACAATATTAGAAAGTTCGTGTAGGATATTATCGCAACGAAAACAAACGAGACTTTTATCAGATAATAATAAACAGAATGGACAGATAAATGTTTACGTAGAGTGTTGTTACGACTCCAGGAGATGGATTACTGGGCAACTTGATATTCATTTCGAAGAAACCCGAACCATAACCCTTCCTCGACCTGAACCTACCTCCTACACAGCATAATAAACTAGTTTATGAGGAAGTTTATGTGTACTGGGAAGTAGAAAGTGAGAAGTCATCACTAGAAACAAAAGATGTGTATATGAACTTAGAGCCAAACCTGTGGAACCCTCATCCAATGACAGCGTAACTAAAGTTTCATTTTGTGCCGGCCAGACACTTCCATACCCAACTTCGTAGTTCTGATAAAAGCTGACATCTTGATCCGCGATTATATGCTTGGCAACACCAATGACAATGGCTAATAAGATGATATTTAGAGAGAGTCCCATTGTAGGATCTAAATTTTTTACCCTTGTGTTTTTTTACTTAAAATGGAGAAACGGAATTCCTTATATGCGTGATAAGGTCCTATTTAATTTGACATTAAATTTTTGTTATGTTAAGGTGTTTTAAACAATGAAGTTAGAGATTGTATTATTTCTAGAATTGACTGCATCAAATATGCTTATTTTCCTTTGGCTTGTTATTTACACAGATGAAGAAATGGGCATGTGGGGAGGAAGTTTTCCAGACTGAGTAAAAGTTGGCACCATCTGTGTGCTCCCACCAAATACTGGAAAGTTATGGCCTAACCAACTAAAAACCACAATTGCTGAAGCAAGTCAGGGCGATGCGGATTGCGTGATTAGTAAAGCTGTTAATTGTAGGATCAGTAATCTTTTAGATATCCTAGAAAATGGTACAAAAGAGTGAATCAAAATCCAACAGATCATGTGAAATTACAAGTCTATGGTCCTTATTACTTGACATACACTGTTTTTAAAATTCAGCATATCCAGAGACAGTGGTCGTATGTGTATTTGTCATATACCTTTTTTTGTTTCAATACAAATGTTTCGTTTATTTGCTAGCAAGTATTAAGGATTAGTGAAGCTAATGATTCAGTTTGGTTATGAGTTTAGTAAACTAGTTATGTCTTTAATTTGGTTATCAGAGATAAATCCGAGAATCTAACTTTGGGTTGAGTTTAAAATGTGCACATAGGTGAAGCTCAGGAATGTTATTGTTCAGGGATCTAATTGTTGGGGTACACAACAATGTGTAATAATTATCTAGCAAGAAGTAAACAAGAGAAATAAAGAACAATCAGGCAAAAATAGATGATTTACGTCATTCGGCAATTTGCCTACGGCCACACTATTATCTTATTATTGCTCTCACAACTCATGAATAATTTGAGGTTACATATATTTATTATAGTGAAAGACAACGGGAAAATACAAAAAGTCTAGATTTCCTAATTCTTTGTAATTAGAAATTTTTTTCCTAATTTAATTAGTAAAATTGGGGTTCCCTAAATTAAATAAAATGTCTCTATAATATCCCACTTGGAAACTATACACAAACGTCTTCACTCTCACAACCTACCAATCTCTCAATTTGCCTACCGATAGAACGTTTGTGGGTCTATACACGCCTAAATGCACCATAACTTACTACACCTATTATAAAAAATTATTATAAGCATAACTAATTACGTTTTTCTTACAATTTGCTCTAACACCGTTAAAATTTAGGCATAAATTTTTATAGTAGTGTGAAATTTCTAAAATATCCCTGATTGACAATTAAATTTTCAAAACGATGTCATCCATGATATTTTTGCCAATTTCTTCATATTCTTCAATTTGATTTGACTTTTGTCTTTCATTATCTTTTGATTTGATTTTGTATTTTTGTCTTTCATTATCTATGAGTCTCATTAATGGTTTATTCAAAAAACTTAAAACATTTCAAGTGAGATTAGTTCCAAAATCCCCTTACCTCCATCTTTTTCTCCTCTACAACTCCTATTTGCCACTCCTCATTCCACCTTATATTTATCACAATTTCGCCAGATAGTGTACTTTGTTAATGACAAAAATGTGATGTGAACTTTGATTTTTTGTGCATAATTTGTGTAAATGATGAAATTACCCTTAACATTAAGAATTACTATTTTTAAATAAAAATAAATAGTTTTAAAAGTTTTTTCCGAAAATATCATTTAACTAAAATTTGTATAATAAAAATTGTAATTTAATTTTTTTAGTTAAATTATTTTTAAGTAGTTATTTTATAAAAAATTTATTTCTTAATATGTCATGGGAAAATTTCTCATTTTTGTCCAAATACACACATTTTGCACAAAAAAATGAAAGTTCACAACACCTTTTTGGCATTAACAAATTACACAACACCATCTTCCAAAAGTGTGATAGTGTAGGTCGTATTTTTGCCGTTTTCCCTTGATATAATTGAGCAAACCCCAAAACTAAACAAACCCAAAAATATACGATGTTACGGAAGTTTCCCTAGTCTGCCCAATAATTGTCCCATGGCCGAGTATTAAAGGGAATAAGTTTACCTATGGTTGGGTTAGACATAAGCTAGAATCGTGTTCATAGTATTCAAGCAAGCATGCACAAAGATAAGAGGAAGATAGAGAAATTAGACTCAATTAAAGACTCAATCTTCATAAAACTTCGAATCTTCATGATATACATATATTCTTGAACTTTACTCCAATGATATCCATCTCATACAAGACCGAACTTCTCTCTAAAACGTATAGTAAATCGTATTTTAGCTCTAGAGAGGCTTTCTTAGGTCAGAACCCGAGAAGATTATTTATAGGTTCCCCAGTGTAGAATCCACACGGGCACCGTGTAGAACACGAATTTCCGAAAACTGATTAGATTCCTCTTTTTCTTTCCCAACACCTAAACTACTTGAATTGCATGCCAAGGTACACTTGGGCCGTGTATTTCTTCTTTCTAAATGGTTTCGAATATTTCTTATTCTTATGATCTTGTCACCTTGGCGCCAACTCATCATGGTTTAGGAATTTGGGGTTTGTTTTGGGCTCTTTCTTGATTTGATTTTGATAATTCTTCTTGGGATTCACAAAAATACTCCTTTTTGGCCTAAAACCTATACTTCCTGCAATAATCTAAAAATACACGTGAAGCATAGAATAGGATAATAGTATGACCTTCATATGCCAAACGGGGACGAAAGTAAATGTGAATGTAGGTTAAAACGAGCCAAATAAGTGGTATGAAATCCACTAATCAAATAACGAAATTTTCCTTACCTAATAATAATTAAAATAATTCAAGCCTTTTAAAATTTTGAAATAAATAAATTAAAAACACAAAATACAGTATACTTCTTCGAGACGACAACGCCCGCCCGCCCACATATCCATTCAGTGATTCAATGACAACGAGCGAGCCTAGAAATTGGTTTGCCATTGACGATCGCCAGTCACATTTGGGTTTTTGCTTTGCTTATTTGGGATATGGGCTGGGCTTTGATGGGCTTACAAATTATCCTCCTTTGAATGGGTATACTTCATTCATAGCGCGACTAATAACATTTTGATATTATATCTTCATTGATTAAACAAATAATGTGGATCCAAATTTGACCTGTTCTCCATTCTTTTGTATCCCATTTATTCAATTTTAGATATGGAATTAAGATCTATCCGCTGTCACTTAAATTTGGGGATTTGCGCATAAAAAAGAAAGCAATGGCTTTTTGGGTTTCCTTTTTCTTTTTCTACATATTCTGGAAAGCTATTGATAGCTAGCTAGTGCTTCATAAATTTTCATGTGAATTGTATCGGTAAAGCATGAAATGAAGTAGTTAATGGCCGGAAAAACAAGCCCATGCGAAGCCTCTGACTCTGTGTTTGGTGTTTGCTCAATGGGCCATTCCCTGGTTTTCCGATTTTTCATGAATACTTAACCTAACTAATTTGAACTACAAGAAGAAGAAGATAATAGTGATCACATGACCTGCCCCATGCCCTTTTTCACTCCACTAATCCACCTAATTCTTTAGACTAACATTTTCGCTTTGTACAAACAACTTCAACTCAAGTAGATATTATAAAGGATTAGCTCGAACCGAAAGACACGTAACTGCCCTATGATGATGATAAATATATGTTGGGCATACATCTTATTAAGAGAAATTAAGTGGAGGAATAGCCTAAGTTTTCGTTTAGATCATAACATTATAGGAAAGACGAGTGAATTCAATTCAGATAAGAGAAAATAACATACAAAAATACGCGTTCTTAACACAAGTACATTTAAATATTATTTTATCTTTTTGGGACACCAAATTAACTATTTTTCATTCTATCCAATCCACTAATAAAGATAACTTTTTTTATAATAAATATTTAAATGTCCCTCTAATGACTTAAATTTTATAAAGTATCATTTGCATAAATTTTTTTTATATTTCTTGATAATCCCTTTCTTTTCTCCTTCACTGAATTATTTCTTAAAACCAACAAAAATATCTCTTACGCCACCATCTCTGACATTGTCATCGTCATCGCCACCATCTCCATCACTGTCATTAGTGGCACTTTTCCTTCTCCCTCTCTCCCACCTCGCAACCCTCCTCTCTCTTATCAGTTTCAACTCGTTCATCAAACTCTTTGCCGATGATTTCGCGGACAATACATCATCGTGGACTCATTAATTTGTTGGGTTTTATGATTTGTATATTCATTTTTATCATCTAATTTGCTTGTGCTCTATAAGGATTTTCCCAATTATTTGCTTTATGTTGGGTCTTTATCCAATAACTAGACGTCAAAATCTCATGTGGTTAGTAGCTCACATTAGGGAGAACCCCTAATTGTTCACCTATAAAAGGGAAGCAATAAAGAGGTGAAGGAGAGATAGATTACATAAATTAAAGAAAGTAAGAGAGAGAGAGAGAGAGAGAGAGAGAGAGAGAGAGAGAGAGAGAGAACGTGCAGAATTGTTGTAGTTTTGAGTCCGTCCAGTCAAGTTCTTGGGTCCGATCGGAGGTCGATCCACCATTAGATTGAGACGACAACGTGTTCAGGAGACAGTATAACAAGAATAACACGAAAAATTTTAGCGTGTAATTTGTATCTGATTTGATACAAAATTTTGATCGTGTGCCATAATTCAGTGATATTTCTCTACACTTTCTTGTAATTAGGGTTAGAGTCAAGATTGTTTAATCTTTTGATGGTGTGTGTCTCTAAGTGTATTTAGATAGAACTCATTGTACTCATTATATTGATAGTGTAAATTAAGTGGCCTCTAGGGTCTCGTGGTTTTTTCATCCCTCGTGTTTAGGAGGTTTTCCATGTTGAAATTGTGCGTGTTATTCGTGTTCTTGTTGGCTATATTTATCAACTTGTTAGATTCTTATAAGATTTAAACATGTGGAGAATTATTTTATTTCGTTGCATCTAATTATTTAATTGGATTCTTTTTCTCTCATCAAACGGGGTATCAAAGTCAAGTTATTTAATTGGCATTTGTGTAAAATAGTGGAAGCTAATATAAGTAGAATGTTTAGTCTGAACTGTTCAAATTATCATGTTCAAAAAAGGAGGATGGAAGATCTTCTTTATGTTAAAGATTATTATCTGCTCAGTGAGGCCAAACTTGAGAACAAATTTGATGGTGAATGGAGTTTATTGCATCATCAAATGTGTGGCTATGTTAGACAGTGGGTGGATGATAATTTTGTGAATCATGTTAGTGGAGAGACACATGCACGTTGTTTATGGAGCAAGCTTAGACAGTTATATGCTTGAAACATTGGGAATAATAAATTGTTTATGATAAAGCAGATGATGTGTTTGAAGTATCATGATGGGGCTTCGTTGACATATAATCTTAATGCTTTTCAAGGAATTATTAATCTGATTGTAGGAATGAGTATCAAGTTCGATGATGAAGTGCATGGTTTGTGGCTTTGAGGTACATTACCAAACTCGTGGGAGACGTTCAAGATGTTACTATATAACTTGACCTTGGATAGTGTTATCACCATGGATTTGGCTAAGGGAAGTGCTTTGAAGGTCGAAAGGATTTTTTTTCATCTTATACATCTGGTGATTATGGAAATATTAAGATGAGAAATCGAGGCATGTCAAAAGTTATTAGCATTGAAGATGTACGCATGGAGATGAAAAATTGTATAATCCTGATTTTGAGAAATGTTATGCATATTGCTAACATTCTTTTGAGTTTGATATATGTAGCCAAACTAGGTCAAAAGTATCATTCGTTGTACATGATAAAAGGTAGATTTTATGATGACATTATTAATGCGGTTAAGAATGAAAGTACAACTTAAGTGTGGCACAAATGATGTAGTCACATGAGCGAAAAGGGAATGATTGCTTGGGAAAAGAGGAATCTCCTACCGAAATGTAAGGTACACATTAGAGAAGTGTAAGCATTGTTTGGTCAACAAACATACTAGAGTGTCTTTCAAATCATCCCTTCATTCGAGAAAGCCAGCGATGCTTAATTTAGTTTACTCTAATGTTTGTGGTCCTATGAAAACCAAGAAATTTGGTGGTGGTCTCTATTTTATAATTTTTATAGATGATCGTTCAAGAAAAGTATGGGCATATATCTTGAAGACAAAAGATCAGGTGTTAGGTGTCTTTAAGCAGTTTCACGCTCTAGCTGAGACACAGACTTGAAAGAAGTTAAATGGCATCAAAACTGATAATGCATGTGAGTATTGTGGTTATTTTGAAGATTACTGCAAGAAGTGAGATATTTGACATCAAGGATACCTCCAAATACGTCTCAACTAAATAGGTTAATTGAGAGGATGAATTGAACAATTATCGAAAGGATGAGGAAAAGGAATCAAAAGAAAGCCTACCAACTAAGTCACAGGAGGAGCTCATAGAGGTACCAGAAACGAACGGAGTGGAATATTTGAGGTGGTTGAAGCAACCACAGATTTGGGGTGTATAACATCAGGATACGAGATCAACACCGGTACCAGGGGATGTGGCCCAGTGATCCAGTCAGGGAAGAAGCTGTAGGAAATGTGCCCTAGATCAATCACATTTATGCATTTACGTTACATCATTTATTAGCAATAAAACAACACTTTTATTATCATGGTGTTGTGATAATAAGTTAAGCATTAATTTCGTCTAAGGTCATTGAGTGTCTCATCACTGATCGTATAACCCTTAGACATTGCTAGAAATTATCCTTAACATGTCACTGGTCAATGCTTTATAAGCGACCAGTATGAGCGATCGTCCAATATCATTTAGAGAAATGATATTGGACGATCCGACCTGAGCATGCGCATAGATTCAGTCATGAGCACTGGTCAGTTGTTGTATTATCAGAGAATCCTTAAGACTTTGGAGTCTTCGTTGATTCCTGTATAACCACTTTCATAGTTTATTTGTAACTGGGTGATGAAAGTGTATGATTAGTTGTGTGACGTGTTGTATGAGGGATACGAATGACAGTCAAGGGATTTTTCCCTCATATACTTATGGGAACGATATTTGTTTAAGGCCTCTTGATAAGAGTGACTGAGAGGGAATGTATGGCCATACTGTTGATAAAGAGTTATCATTCTCAGTCATCTCAAGATCACGGAACACGATTGAATATATAAGGGCGACGACTCTATGCCTTATATTAAATCAATATATCTAGTAACAAAGAGATTATGATAGTTACAACAAAAGGTTAAGTCGAATTATCGATCTTCATGATAATTGGGTTAATCATAATTAGAGACCACTTATGATGAATGGACTGAACAGAGATTTGGGGCCATTGTCAATGATTTATGAGCCTGCAGGGTCACACACAAAGAGCAAACCCGAAGCGATGTGGGTTTACAAAGCCCATTAAGAGAATAAGTGAAAACCACGCGACCACGGGGGCCACGGATCCATGACCAAAAGTTGGAAACAGAGTGACCAAAGTGGACACGGCTCCGTGACTAAAAGTTGACCACGGGGCGACCAAATTTTGACAAGGTCCCGTGGCAGGTCCGTGGAGAAGGCGCAGACTCCTTTCCAGTTTCCAATTTCGAATCTGAAACAGTTTAAGAAATTACAAATTGGGAATTCGAATTTTGGGGTATTTTCTGAATTAGGAATTCAAAATAAAATAGGATTTTATTAGGAATAAAATCCCTACACCAAAGTTTATAAATATTGCAACGGTTTACTTGAAACACTAATGCGAAATTCGCAATTTTAGCCATCACTTAAAATTCTGAATTTCTAATCAAAGAGTTAATTAGATCTAAAGGAGGTTTTCGATTCTAGTAGATTGAGTTCCTTCTTGCTTCGATCAAGACTTGCTCGTGAGGATACCGGTAGAGAGCGCATCCCGTTGGTGACGCTTTTTATTGATTCGCGAAGAACCTATTGCATCTCTCAAAGGTTCTTTAAAGCCGGATCTACGATAGGTAAATTTTATTCAATCCCTAAATTTGTAATTGATCCTTGTGATGGGCAACGCGGTTAATTTTTATTTATTTTCTTCCGTTGCGTGTATGAGATCCCGCGTTCCCCGACAGAAGATGTCGGGATCGGCGACTGCTCTAGAGGTCCGTAAAGAGGGAGTTGATGAGATACAACAGTTAGCATGCATTAGATCAGATCTCTTGAGGATTTTTCAATGAAATAAAATAAGTGATAAACATAAAAGGGTAATTTTTATTTTTGAAAATATTTTTTAAAAATGATAAATTAATTTTTTTACACCATTGATGGGCGTAAATAAAAAAAATGGTAAATTGGGTGTGCTAGAAAGATAAATAATACTTGAGTATACATATGTTAAAAAACATATTTTTGGGTGTATTAATGTGACTTTTCCCACCAGATAATTTTAGAGCTGATGTATAATGCATCCTATACAATGCTATATAGATAGGCATGGCAATATGAAGCATCCACATTCACATTCACATCAATTATAAACATCTTCATGTTACTATTTATTAGTAGTTAGTTACAGTTAGAGTATAAAATTATAATTTATCTTTTCAATTATGAGCTCGAGCTTTTAGTTGCGTTGTTCCTCTAATATGATATCAGAGGCAATATCTCGTGCACGCGAGTTTGAATCTCAAAACGTAAAAAAATATATTGTCCTTCAATTCTCTCTTGCATGGTTCCCAAAAAGGTTATACTTCTTTTTTATTAGGATGTCCTTAACTCTCTCCTTAATAGTCATCTAATTTTTTGGGGCTTTCTCAAATATTCTTTTTAAAAAAAGAGTTTTCACTAATAGGCATGTGCTTTTAAAAATATCTACATGTCATAGTCATGCAAAATAGACGGAAACCGTCAATTTACTTTAATTTTTTCCATTACCTCACTTACTGATGATTTTAGTTTTTTTAAATGCCTAAACTACCCTTTACTCTTTCTCTCTTCTCTACCCTCTTCTCCCTCCTCATCATCTATGTCATTCGTAACTCATCACCTCCAAAAAAAGACCGAGAAAATTGAGCTCGTCGTCGATTATCCTCGCCGAACTTGGATGTGAAGTCGTTGAACTCAGTAAGGGTAAAGTACACACATCAACACCCAACTATGACCAAAAGACACTTAACTATACTCATAGAATATAGTGTACACCTAGCCCACCCAAAGATTCGAAATGGACAGAGGACCCAACATTTGAATGGAATTTATTCAATGTTAAAGTGAGAAGACAAAAATGTCCCTGGTCAGACTTCAAATTTTTAAGCTCTGCTACTTTTTTTCCTTTTATCTTTATACTTCACACCGAATTATTTCTTATGTTGTCCCTTTTTATTATGTTAAATCTAAACTCGAACTATTATTACTTGTAAAGAGTGAGGAGTACAAAATGAAAAATTGAATATGAAAGATGGAAGAAGAATTGGAGGACTAGAAATTGAAGAAAAAGAAATTGAAAAGTTGTGTCCTATATTTTATCATTCATTTTCACTTGACTAGACCTAATTTAGTTTTATCTTGTACGGTAGCAAAACTATTTACATTTTTCATTCTACTACAATCCGTCAAATTATATTAAATTTTATGTTTAAAAGACAAAATTGTCCTTTAAAGCATTTCAAAATTCCAAAATTACCCCTAATTTCTAACTCTCGTCTCTGTTCCAGCCACCAACAAGCCTCACCTCCGACTCCGGTAGCCTGGCCTCGCCTCTAGACCCGTCGTGAACTAGCCTCGCCTCGCCTCAATCTCCATCTCCGACGGAGCCTCACCTTGCCTCGCCTCTAGACCAGTCACGACCCTTCGCCTCCATCGATCTCTACCCTTCGCTTCTATCGACCCTCACCATTATCCTTCAAACTCGTCGTGACCTTTTGCCTCCATCGACCCTAACCCGAAGCACTCACCTCGTCAGAGCCCTCTACATATTTTATTTATTTATTTTATTATTCATTTTTCAAAATACAATTATGCCTTTTATTTTTAATTTTAGATAGGGCTACAATTGTAATTTTATATTTCATCACTATTTTATTTTTGACTAATTTTTTGTGAAAGGTAGTTTTGTCATTTTTTTGAAATACTAACGCAATAACATAAAATTTTAACAGAGTTCACTAAAGTGGAAAAAAGTAGTTAGGGTATAACACAGGCTATAAACCAGTTTGGTATAGTGAAGTGAAAATAGTTAACACGTAGATATAGTAAACTAACATTTTCCCAAAAGAAAATAAGACAATCGATTTCGTGAAGAAAGACAATTCTTCTTGTCTTGAATTTTGTTTGTATATAGAATTGGAAACTTAATGTATAATGGGAAGTAATGAATTGTAATCGGTAATAAAATTGTGTTCATGTTATATAAGACTTAAATTTTGTGTCGATTGAAAATTTTAAATCTTCTGTATGATGATTACCTCTTCACTGTTCGTTGGAGCGGCTCCGAATTCTCTCACATGTGTTTGAGATTAATTGAACACTTCAGTTAAAATTAAACATTATAAATTAAATTTAAGGGTAAAACTGATTTTTCATGCACTAAATTAACAGATATAAAAAAAATGACAGCGTGGACTATTTAAAGATAGATATTTGTTTGATTGTCAAGAAAAAAACTAATTTTCACATCAAGGCATGTTAGAACATAAAATACTTAACATTTTAGTTAAGTTAGTCTTTTAATAGGTATATCAATAATCTCTCAATATGTCTATTCTATGTCAACTTATATGTTTGAGGTTTGAGATATCATTGGATAAAATATCCTTATTAATATCTTTCTTTGGCAAGTGTACATCCCATACCCGTATGAACTAGTGTGTCTTCCGAAAATAATTTACCGTTCTAAAACCAAATTAATAATAGAACACGATATGTTCTAAATTTGTCAAACACGAACACAATCCAAACTGAAGCATTATATGTAAAGGTCATTTGATTAGAGTGAAACCAAATTGTGGGCATCGCACATCAATGTCAACAAGGGTTACCCTAGGCTTTGTCTTTTGCAAGGCCTCTTTTTATAATAGGTGGTTCATGTTCAAAAAGATGCCAAGCCATGTCCTTTTTCTCCACTGCTCATAGATGGTTTTATTATTATTATTATTATTATTTATTTAATTCCTCTTCCACCACATACACCTCCCCCACAATCTGCAGCGTCGTATTTATATCAATAACCTGTCGTTTTGGCCACTTTAATAAGACGATGGACCCCCAATTGTTGACGACGTCACGATGATCGGAACAATGAGTCACTCACCTACCTTCCCAAAAAATACTTGGAGAGTTTGTGTACACACACAACACAAGGCTCTATGCATTGTTTGTTCAACACAAGGCCGCAAAAGAGAGGCCGTTTTTGTTGTTATTGATGACTTTTGCGCTGCTTGTAGGCCCCTTTACTCATTTTTATATCCATTCCATTGGTTTCTTGCATTTGCTGTCTTTTATCAAACTCCAATCTTTGATCCTTTCAAAACTCTAATCATCCCGAGACCGAGTTCATGGAGTCGCCCGAAATGAAGAGGAGAAGGATCGTCGTCGAGGAGGAAGGAACGAGAATGGAGTGCCTCCCGCGAGAAATCACCGCGGACATACTTTCAAGATTGCCCGTAACGTGCTTGATGAAGCTCCAATTCGTATGCAAGACCTGGCGCTCCTTGGCTCTTGACTCCGATCTTGTCAAGAGTGATCAGGCGACCGATCCTTGCCTTGTTTTCCACTGTGACTACCCAATTCGGAACCAGCTATGCTTCGTGGATCTCTCCGGTCACAACGGGGAAAGCAGTAGTAGTAGTAGTAGTTATATCGAGAGGCCGATTGTGAGGAAATTCAAGATGCCTTTCTGGGACAGGATGCCAGAGTTTGACGTGGTCGGGTCGTGCAACGGTTTGCTGTGCTTGGCGGATTCATTGTACAGAGACGCCATATTCGTGTACAATCCGTTCACGAGAGAGTTCATGGAGCTGCCCAAGGGCGTGCAGTACCCTGAGCAGGAGGTGGTTTTCGGGTTCGGGTTCCATCCGGAGACAAAGCAGTACAAGGTTGTCAAGATTGTGTATTACAGGAACAGTCACAGCGCGCGCGCCCGTAGGTTAACTTATCCGCACTCGATTGTTCAGGTCCTGACCATAGGCAGCAGCTCCTCCTCGTCCTCGTGGAAGAGCATGTGCAAAGTGCCTTACCAGCTCGTTCGGAGACCCTCCGAGGCATTGGTCAACGGGAGGCTTCACTGGGTCACCAGGCCACGCAGGTACCACCCGACTCGCAGGATCATATCGTTTGACCTCGGGAGCGACCAGTTCCAGGAGGTGTTCAAGCCCGATGACTGCGACGTGCTCAACAGGTGTAACTTCCATTTGGTCAATCTGAGGGGGCGCCTGTCCGCGGTCGTGAACTGCAGTCACGGGAAGATGGAGATTTGGGCGATGAAGGAGTATGGCGTGAAGGAGTCGTGGGCGAAGGAGGCGAGCATTGGAGCATACTTGTTCAAGGGTTTGAAACAGAATGTGGATCGGTCGGTTAAGATTTGGAAGAATGGTGCTGCCAATGGAAGAGCGATTCGGGTTCTATGCGTTTTGAGGAATGGGGATATATTGTTGGAGTACAAGGGGAGAGTTCTGGTGTCTTATGACCCAAAGAGCAGGAAATTTAAGGATTTCATGTTTCAGGGTATGCCCAATTGGTTCCAGACTGTGGTTCATTCTGGTACCCTCAATTGGGTCGATACCAAGTTCGATGATTAACTGCGAGCCTCTGCTGGTCACTCAACTGTAAAATTCTGTCCTCTTTTTTACTTAATATGGTTAACATTTGTGCACCATTTTGGTGTATTGTTTCTAAATTTACTAGCATTGAATACATTCTTCATATTTCAGTAATAAATACCATTTTACACATTCTTCAAAATGCCATCCATTGAAATAATGCAAGATGAAGCCTGAATCGAATGTTTCTCGTATTTACAACTGTAAATCTTGTCACCCATTAATAAATACCTTGGAGTCTTTAGTTATCAGGTTGAGATTTATGAATCAACAATTCATCTGTCATCTATTGATGGGTGCAATACACCAACTCTAATAGGTGGATGCTAATTCAACCTCTTTCTTTTTCTGCTGTAGTTTTTGGTAAACAATGTGACCCATAATTTGGACAATTTCAACCATGAACTGCCAGTGAGATTCAGAAGTCAACATGTACCAATTATCATGCTTTGATTTGATTCTGGTAAATTGGCAACACATAGACTAGAGTATTAGACTTGAGTTGATATAGGCACAAGATACAAACAGCTGAGCGGTCAACACGCAAACTCAGTAGTTCTTTGGCTTCTTCGTTGCATTTACTGCAACACAATGTGATTGTGAAAGATCTCTGTGTGGCTTCAAGAACACATAAATAACGAAGCTAGCTTATGGGAAAGTAAAATCTCTACATCAAGAATTAACCCATGAAATGAATGTCTCGCACATAATAAATATGACGGGTACTTGTACCAATAATGAAATCTGCCAAGAAAACTAACAATTTATATTATACTTGTGCTAAATTATTCTTCACCAACAGAAGATCGAGGCTCTTCATTCACCAAGGAAAACTTGGGAAGTGCTCACATAAGGATTAGACCGAACTCGTCTGTCCTTCTCCCTTTTTTGAAAATTCAAGCTTATAATTGTGTACATCTTGAAATTTACCTGTGATCAACTCAAAAATCATACCAAATTGTCATTCCCATTCCCACATAATGTGCATAATGTACAGTAACTGCTCCCCACAAATCATAAATTATAGTGTAAATTAGATTACTCTACAAATTTCCAAAGCTATATATTAGTAACTTTCATTTACATATGTACAATATGCTGCTCTGTCTTTGCAAAGGTCTGTGTCCAAGTGTTAGTGTATCCAGTCATTTTAGGAAAAATATACAAGCCTCAACTCATTCAGAGGTTATCATTAGGAAACATCATGAAGGAAAAGATAAGAAAATACTGAGAGGGAATTAGTTTTCTATTTACAGGAGAGAACAGATTCTTTCTCGTGCAAGCGTGGAGCCTCCGCAACTAATGTTGAAGGGTAAACTTCTGCCGAAACTTAACGTGGTAGGTGTTTTCGATTTGGAAAATAACATTTACTATACATGAAAGATTACAAAAGCTGAATCAACAGTTTGTGTGCTTACCGGTATGAGATAGAATTCTACAAAGTCCAAGAGCCTTGACATGTTACGGACTACCTCTTACTTAGATACTTTACCTCTCAGGCGCTCTAGTACACATTTCTCACCAGTGAGGGACTCGACCAATCCTATCAGGTAACAGGAATAATTCAATGTCCAATCTAAAATTAATTTACAAGGAAAAGCTCCAAGATTGATGTGGTAGTCCATATTCTCATAAAGAAAAGGCATTCGTGTATGTTTCAACTTTCAAGTGCCAAAAGTGAAGAAAGAAAATTATACCATTTGTATAGTCTCGGCAGTCATGTCGGCCAACCCTTAAATTAGTATCCCATCCATCATTGAATTGCATGGCTGTATCTACAGCCCCGACTTCGGAAGCTCCAACAAACCAGCACTTGTTTCTTGGGAGCTTTGCCAATTTCCTTTTACGAACAACTCCTAACATAAGCAAAGAGTTTATGATGTTAAGCGAGAGAAAAAATAAATTGTACTTCAGAAACAATAATAGAAAATCAAATTACAAGTTCAGTTTTTTTGCAGCTTGGTTTTGGTATAATCACTATCCTCAAGCATGTCCATGAACACTACACTAACTTAGGCTGAAAATGGGCATTCAAGTTTTTTTTGTCCCTATGACTTATATGCCCATTTCCGTTTCTTCATGTCGGGCTAATTTCGTTCCTGTTTTAAAAACGGGAATCAACACTTTCCTATGAGATAGTTGGGAAATGAGAATCAAAACGAAGCTAAATTACACACAAATTAATATGAATCTCATCTCCATACCCTACAAACGCAGTCTGAATGCCACTCTTCACATGATACGGAATATAAGAAAATTGGCTTTCCGGGTAACAGAAGTCTATAGATTTAAGAAGGAACATATCTAACATTTGTTGGATTTACTTAATCTTATGAATATATATGGCTTCTTCGAGTTACCAAGTCCATTGATGTTCCCTTAGCTATGCATTGAACTGATATATATGTGCGGAATTGCATAACCTTGGAAAACAAAATACATAATGAGTTGATCTGACCACAGAAATGTCCATTAGGTGCATTTAATAAATAATCCCAGGTTCAAGGATACTCATTGGACAGACATACAAATGTCAGCAACCATATACTGAGAGCTACAGATGATAAGTTTGCATTTTTCATAATCTGATCAAGGCCGAACATGTCTAGTTGTGTTTCATATTCATTCCAATCAAAATGAAGAAACTTTTACAGGCTCACCTGGTACCACTCCACCTGATAGAACAGCAAGGGCTGCATACACATTTTCAGGGTCTTTAGGTTGAAAGTCAAACACAACGATCTGCAGAACAGAATAAGTTTCATTGCAACAAACAATGTACAAAACTAAATTGAGGGAATTAAGAAAATCTCTCTCTCAATCCATGAAATTGTACTTGATCTTTATAAACCCAAACTAAAACATAGGGACCTAATTTGCTGTCAATCATATAATTAGGTTATGATTGTGGCTATTGCTGTCAAATATACTGTGGATTCAGAAATTGAATATAAACAACCCCCAAGATAAAGGAAACATTTTCTTCCTATTTCATTTCTTTATTTGGGTGAGAACTGTTGTTTTTTTGCTATAGATTTTGAGCTTTTAGGTAAATTTAGCTTTACAAATTGGTATGGTCTAACTGCTACCAAAATTGATGTGTTAGGAATCATAAATCATTTCATTTCCGTTGGGAGCAACAGAAAATAAAAGGGTGAACAATGTCCACATTCCATAGAAACGTGCAGAAATTAGAGAAACATATGGGAGTCAAAACCCAGTTCTGGAAACAACAATAGAATAGGAAATAAGAGCAGAAAGCCATGGCAAGGGAAGAGGGGAAGACCTGAGATTGAGGAGAGGGTTGGGAGGGTTTGATGATGACGAGGTAATGCTGGAAATCCCAGAGATTGAAAGAGAAAGCAGTGGACATGAGCAACTGGGGAGGTCCTTTTGCTGCTCTGAGAGCCACTGCTGCTACGTATATCTCATCTCTAGTTCTCGTCACTGCTAATGCTTTTCCAAACACCGACGCCATTTTTGGCCTCCAAACAAAACTGAAGGCGTATGCAATCCACGACTTTTATAGAGCCCCGTGGATAAATTTGATTGATAAGTAATTAAGGGCTTAAACCTTCTATGTATGGGTGTTCGAAAAACCGAACCGACCAAAACCGACTGAACCGAACCGAACCGAAAAATGGTCGGTTTTGGTCGGTTCGGTTCTGGTTGGTTTTGGTCATGGTCGGTTCGGTTTCGGTTCAATTAATCAAAATCGATAAAAAACAGAACCGACCGACTCCGGTTCAAATTATGATGAATCCTCCGATTTATGCTTCAATTTAGAGTGTTTTTCAATTGGATTTTTCGTTTTGGGTTTTATTAACGTTTTATTTTAATTAGTGTAAAATTATTATACATAATTCATCTAAAAGCCGGCCAAAATCTAATCATTTTTTGCTTGATTTATGAAATTTTTTAGTTTTGTGGTTGATTTCCAGTTCAATTCGGTTCAAACCAAAAACCAACCGAGTTTTTTCGGTTCGGTTTTAGTTTGATTTCTTCAAGAATCGAACCGGTGTTCGGTTCAGTTTTGGTCGATTCGGTTAAAAAACCGAACCGTAAACACCCCTACTTCTATGACCCAATTTTATATTATGAAGTCTCGGTAAACTTTACATTTTTTTTATATAAAACTACGGTTGATTATTTTTTTTTGCATAAAATTACGGTTAATTTTACTTTAAGAACGAATCATTAGATCTCTGTCAGTCTGACTTTTTTATTATCAAATGACTAAAATATCGCTCCAAAATTTTCAATTTTTTATAATGTAACATTTGGTCTCTTCTCTCTTTCTCCGACTACCTTTTTATCGGAGCCGAAGAATACTATTATTTAGTCGTAAGGACTACAATACATGATTTATTATCTTATAAAAAAGGGCAAGTTACTAAGAAAATGATTTTTTAATGTGTTACTTTCTTCCTTGTTAAATAAATAATTAATGATAAATTAAGACAATGAGAATTCGAATCTATTAGCTAATCAAACACTAACCAGATTTTGAAACTTATTATTTAGCTAAATAGTGCCCTTCGGCTTCGACGAGGAGTTGGTCGGAGAAAGGGAGTGGAGAAATACGGAGAAGAGACCAAAAGACACTCTAAAATTTTCTAGAATTTAATGGAGTATTTTAGTCATTTCATAATAAATAAAAAATAAAAAATTCAACTTACCTCCCTTGTACTATTCTAAAAGATTTTCACGTAACTTCCCCGAAAGATCAAAGTGTTTTGTGAACCTCTTGAACTTACCTAACGTGTCACTCAGGCTTGATGACGTTAAGTTGCACGCGAAAAGTCCAAAATACCCTCAACTAACCGTTAAATTTTCAAAAAATTTCCAACCATTCTTTCTCTTCATTTCTGATTTCTCTCTCTCTCTCTCTCTCTCTCTCTTCAAACTCAAACTAAAATTTGAGTCCAAAATTTGATTGTTTTTTCTTAATTCATTGTTAATTTCATTCTTAAAACAAAATTTTGATACAAATTTACATTCACAAAAACAAAATTAAAAATGGATTTGCCCAAAATCGAATACATGGATCTGCAAAAGTCCATGAAAATGGAGAAGCAAAATTGAAGCTGCAATCCCATGAACTCGGCAACACCTACGATCACGTCATCCATGGCACCACCGTACCCGGAGTCGAGCCTGGCCGTCGTCGCATTCTTCACCCTGTCCAGGTTCTTCAGCCGCTATGGGCTCCGCGACCTCCGATTCCTTGACCCCCTCTACCACGACTTCACCTACATATTATGAAGCCCATTCCAGGTTGTTTGTCCAATCATCATTAATGGAGATATGAATGTCATTGTTATGGAAGAAAATATGGAAAATTTCCACTATCTACTCTATGTTGGGTAATGATGAACTCTTTGCTGACTTAGTTCTTGATTGGATTAAATGAGTGAAACGAGATTAAACAAAAACATCAAAAACCATGAGAAAATTAGTTCAACAAGTACAAGACTCCACTCAATAAGCATATGAATATTAAATTACAGGAATCACCCAACAACTATAAGAAAACTCTAAGAGACCTGACTCTGAAAAAATTCAGGTAGATTGGTGCGGTGGATTTGGGGCTGGGAGGAGACAGAAGGGCATTTATGGCATTTTCACATAAAAGAACACCCACGTGGTCAACTAAGTGACACGTTAGGCAAGTTCAAGGGCTCCACAAAACGACTTTATCTTTCGAAGGAGTTCAGTGAAAATCTAGTATGGTAATGAGAGGCATGTGGAATTTTCCCAAAATAAAACTAACGACAATCTAATGGTGTGCTTTAGAAATAAAGTTTTTTTATCAGCTCTAAGAAATAAAGTTAATCGTGGTTTTCTATAAAAAAAATTAGTTAACCATGATTTTATGCAAAAAGAGCAAAGTTTACCTTGACTTCACAAAATTTTTCCTACAACTTTCACAACATGATCAACCTCAATTATAAAACAACCAAAAAATATTTCACTGTCCCCTAATTCAATGTACTTCAGTCTCACGCAAGGTTGTGGAATTCAGATATCAGAGATATATCGGCCAAATGACAAAAAAAGAGACTTGGCAAACTCGAAAAAATCGCGTTAAAACGCGTTGTGTAATAAAAAAATAATTAAATATACATATACTCATAGGGATGCACTCCAGTATAAACTGGGTAGAACGTCCAAACGTCCGAACTTCTGCCAAAGCCACTGATTCGGCGAGATTATACATTAGAGCGCTACACGTGGCAGCGAAGTTCTACCACATTCATTCCGTGGTTCTACCGTGTCCGTAGGGGTATTATGGGAATTTTATACCACACTCATTTTGTGTTTCTACTTTGTCACATTCATGAGCTAACGTTTCCCACTCTGGTTCTACCATTTCACATTCAAAGTTCTACAATATGTATATCGTGGTTCTACCGGTTTTACACCAGACAACACTCATGTGTGCATAAGTCTTGAGGGAAATATATAACGAGGATCCCAACTGGTACGAGTGTCCCCGACCGTAACAGTGGGTAGGGTTCCATACTATACCCTACAACTGAACCCTGTTGGGGGGGGAGGTGTAACGAAGGGGTCGGGTTCCATATTATACCCTATAAGTGAACCATATTGAGGGAGGGGTGTAACAAGGGGGTCTGGTACATACTATACCCTACAAGTGAACCATGTCGAGGGAAAGGTGTAATGGTCAATCAACACTATAACTCTGGTATGAAGCCAGTAGAACCACGCGTGAATATGGTAGAACTTTTTTTTTCGGCAAGAAATAAATTTTATTAAAAACGAGAAAGAAAGTAGTACAAGAAAGTAAAAGGAGAAACCGCTAAACAATGAACAAAAAGAACCTCCACTTTCTTTCCTAATAACTCCTCGCGATCCACCTCGGTCTCAACGTCCGAATTCTCTCCCAGAGCGAAAAAATCTAGGTCTGAAGTCTCAAGTGACCATGTCTTCTCCCTGGCGAGGGGTCACAACCCCTTCACTCTCTTGTTCCCAATCCTCTTCAACATCATCCTGAAGTGCCTCCAACTCTTCTGAGAGCAACATTCGAGAAGCTCTACTGCCTTGATGCGGTCGCATCAAATGTACGTTTATGATATCTATTACCCCCATTCTAGGTGTTATTTCACCCTTGATGTG
>JAYMTP010001604.1:0-23236 GCA_036897365.1 Geranium brycei
TAACTATCCACCAGAACGACAACATTGTCCACCAGATCGACCTCACTGTTCTGCAAGTCTACAACCAGGTATCGTAAACTTGCAATTCGAACATTACAGAAGTGCCTAATAATACTTGGTGGTTAGATTCTAGTGCTACTACTCACGTATATCTTGTAAAACAGGGATTCAGTTCGATCCAGCTCATAACTTGATGTTAAATTTTCCGAATCTTTATTTTATATGGAATGTAGAGGCATTAAACGTAGTGCATCGAATGAAAGTTCGTCTTACTTTTTGCATTAAAGACTAGGTTCGTATCTAATAAACGATTAAGAAGATTGGTAAAAAATGAAATTCTCCCTCCGTTAGATTTTAGTGACTTATATATGTGTGTAGATTGCGTTAATGGTAAGCAAACTAAATACGTAGTAAAGAAGCCAACCACGAGAAACTCTCAGCTTCTTCAGACTATATACACTGATATTTGTGGACCTATGACGTTACTTCTTGGAGTGGTGAAAATTATTACATCACATTTATTGATGATTTCTCGCGATATGGTTACACCTAGTGTTATGGATATCGGATCGCGGAGATATATCGGTCGGCTGACAAAAAGGGAGATTTAGCAAACTCAAAGAGATCGCAACAAAACGTGTTTTATTATTTATTAAAAATAAAATGATTGATTTATAATTATTTTTAAATGCGTTGTACCGGAGTCATAACTTAAATGAATGATATTTAATTTATAATTTATATGAAAAATGAATGATATTTATTGTTTATAATTTATAACCTAAATGTCAAACTGAATTAAGTGTGTTGGAATGAAACCAATCGGATTGGACCAAAATTAATTAAATTAGACCGGAATTAATTGATTTAAATCGAATTAGACCGTATTTAATTGATTTAAACCGAATTAAACCAAAATTAATTTGAAATTATCCGGTTTGACCAGTGTTGACCGATATTTGGGCCGATTTTTGCCATATTGTCTCGGATATATTGAAAATTTTGCAATATCGCCGCGATATTGGCGATATCTATCGATATCCATAACAATGGTTACACCTATCTACTACATGAAAATGCTAAGTATGTGAATGTTCTTGAGACATTCATAAAAGAAGTGGAAAGAAAACTAGAAAGAAAATTTAAGATTGATCAGATAGGGGTAGTGAGTTTTATGGAAGCTTCACTGAGCAAGGACAATGCCCTGGTACATGTGCAAAGTTACTTGAAAGTATGAGTATTTGCGCACAATACAATGCGCGGTACACCTTAGTAAAATGGCGTCGCCGAGAGACGGAATCGTACTATGAAAAATATGGTCAAAAGAATGGTAAGTAATTGTTCTTTATCCATCTCTTTATGGATTTATTCATTAAAGACTACAACCTATGTTTTAAACCGGGTCCCTAATAAAGCAATTTCTAAGACTTCTTATGAACCATGGGCAAAGAGAAAACCGAGTTTAAAACATCTTAAGGCTTGAGGTTGTCCATCGGAAGTAGGGTTGCATAACCCAAATAAAAAGAAGCTAGATCCTAGGACACTCAGTGGTAACTTCATTGGCTATCCCGAAAAATCAAAAGGATATGCATTTTACTGTCTTAACCATAGTACGAGAATAATAGAGACTGATAATGCTAGATTGATTGAGAATGGATGGTCTAGTGGGAGTATTAAATCACGAAATGTGGAAATTCGTGAAATTCAGGAAGAAATATCTTCTTCCAAAGTTGCACCTACAATAATTTTACCAATTGTGTCGTCATGGTCAAATGACACATTACGATAACGTAATGTTGTGCAACACCCACAAGATGATAAAACAAATAATAAACAAGTCCCAATTCAATGGGAGAATAATATACCACATGAACTAGTATGGCGGTTTATAAGGGAAAGGAGACCCGTCATTGTATGGTTTATTCTGTTGAAAGTGAACGTGACTTGAGCATTAATGAGGATTCGACCTCTTTCCGAAAAGTCATGGAAAGTGACAATTCTGTAAAAGTGGTTCATAACCATAAAGGAGGAGATGAAATATATAAGGAATTTTTCTCAAAAAAGTGTAAGTAATGTAGTTAATTAACAAAATAGGTTATTGTTACAAATAATTAATATGCCAATAAACAATAGTTGCCCGTTGAAACTCGAACTCGTGTCATCTGGGTCACCATGCGCACATTTACCAATTAAGCCAGTTACCATACTATTAACTGTCTCCCTTAGCTTTTATTAATATCGTATTGTTTCCCATAGAATCAAACACCTCTTCTACTTCTTCCATTTCTAACCTTTTACCAATTAAGGTAGAATTTTTATTTTTATTTTTATTATTTGTTTTATATTAGTAACTTTGAATCCCTGTTGGAAGTCATCTCGTAAAACATTATTGATCTCTCTATGTTTTAGGAGACTCGAACTCGAACCTATTTTGTTAATTAACTACATTATTTACATTTTTTGAGAAAAAAATCCGAATATATAGGGGAACAACAATGTATAGGATTTGGTAATGTTGCCTAAGGGTTTCAAGACCGTTGGGTCAAAATGGGATTTGAAAACCAAATGGGACTCAAAGGAAAATATTGAAAGATATAAAGCCCGACTTGTTGCCAAGGGTTTCACTCAAAAAGATGACATTGACTATAAGGAAACATTCTCTCCAGTGTCGAAGAAAGATTCCTTAATAATTGTTTTGACTTTAGTGACTCATTATGATATAAAGCTTCACCAAATGGACGTTAAAATTGCATTTCTAAATGGTGAGCTTGAGGAGGAAGTATATATGGATCATCCCGAGGACTTCTTGGCTTATGGTAATGAGGACAAAGTGTGTAAGTTAAGGAAGTCAATATATGGACTAAAACAAGTTTTCAGACAATGGTACTTAATGTTTAATGATACTTTTACGTCAATTGGTTTTGTAGAGGCCACTGTTGATCGGTGCATCTATTTAAAAATCAGTGGGAGTAAGTTTATTATTTTAGTTTTATATGTTGACGATATTTTGCTTGTTGCAACTCATATAGACATGTTACATAATGTAAAAAAGTACCTCTTTAATAACTACGAGATGAAAGATATGAGAGAGACATTCTATGTGATTGGAATATAAATATTCCGAAATTGATCACAAGGAATGTTAGAATTGTCTCAAAAGGCGTACATCAACAAGGTCTTAGAGAGATACCAAATGGAGAATTGTTTCACATGGATAGTTCCTATACAGAAAGGGGACAAGTTCAGTAAAATGCAATGTCCCCAGAATGAGTTGGAACGAAAATAAATGGAAAAGATTCCCTATGCATATGTGGTTGGTAGTTTGAACTATGTTCAAACATGTACTCGACCAGATATAAGCTTTGTCGTTGGTATGTTGGGTCGGTATCAAAGTAACCTCGACATGGACCACTGGAAGGCATCAAATAAGGTTCTCATGTATTTGCAAGGCACCAAGGAGATCATGCTTACATATAGTAAATCCGATCATTTTGAGGTCATTGGATATTCAAATTCAGATTATGTCGGATGCGTTGATAGTAGAAAATCAACGTATGGTTATGTATTCTTATTAGCTAATGGAGCAATATCATGGAAAAGTGGAAGACAATATGTGATTGCTACTTCTACTATGGAGCCAGAACTCGTAGTCTGCTTTAAGGCCATAATTCATTCATTGTGTATGCAGAATTTTATCTCAAGACTTGGTATAGGCCACAATATAGCTAGATTGTTGAGAATTTATTGTGATAATTATGTAGCCGTTTTCTTCTCAAACAATGACAAGTACTCTAAGGGTGCTAAACACACAGAGTTGAAGTTATTGTCAGTCAAGTAAGAAGTACAAAAAAAATAGTGTTCTTCGAGCATATTATGACGAATACGATGGTTGCATATCCGTTGACTAAGGGATTACCTCATAAACCGTTCAATGGAAATGTTAAACGTATATGACTTATTAATAAGACCTTGCAATATTAGTAGCATGCTCAATAAGTTTGTAACACCTGAATATCAATTATGGTTTGTTTTTGTGTTTTAAAATGGTTTCATTAAAGTTTAATTTGTACAATTATGGTTCTAGAAAACATGTTTCATTTGTAAATTAAGGTTCTTCACACTATTTATTAGATTATAAGCCCATTAGGGTTTGCCCATTAATTAGTATTATGTATTAGAGTTTCATTATTCTATATATATTAGGGCTTCCTATATAGTTTGGTCTGGATCATATATAAAAAGTTCTCCCCTATTGTATTTGACATCAAAAATAATAATATCAAAGATATCAAAGTTGACACTATTAAATTAACGAGATTGGAATGGACTTGTGATACATGGAAGTGATCATATCGCATAATGATATGTGACTGCCATGATTCAGTCATTTTTAATTCCGTTAAAATATTAAAGTTTCATGAACTTGATATAAAGGCAATTGATCACTATTAACTATTATGGTCATCAAGTCCATACAAAAGTCAAGTGGGAGAATATTATAATATTTTCAATATTCATGTGACTTTTGTGTCTAATGTCATGTTTATTTAAAGTTATAAGACTTTAATATAATGGTCGACACTACGATTGATCAGTTTAGATAAATGTGATTAAAGCTTGAGAAATATCATTTACCTCATATCTTACTCTAATTTAAATTAAATATGAGTTGTTTATCATATAATTGAATAGTCAGATGCATTTCACATGAAGAGATAATCAAGAACATGTATTGTACATGTGGATAAAAGATAATCAAATGCATTAGATTTTTCATGGATTTGTACACGTGGGTGAATGAAGATATAATTGGTTATTGAATAAATAAGTGCATATGCAATTGGTTAATGAATAGGGGCTGGGCATGGTTCCAGAACCGGACCGAACGAATCAAGAACCGGACTGGACCGGAGTCCTCGATTCTAAAAAATTGAGAACTAGAACCGAACTATTATATAATGGGCCGGTTCTGGCTCTAGACCCGTTTCTCCTGTTCGGTTTCCCGGTTCTACCTGCTAGAACCAATCGATTCTTTATTTTTGTTAATCATGCGATTTAAGATGCGGTTTAAGGTACAAATTAGACGATTTTGATCCGATTTTTAGTTAAAACATGAAATTTATAATTATTAAAAATTCTAAAAAAAAATAACAATAATAAAGTTCGCTAATAAAATAACAATAATAAAATATAAGTAATATATCTTTCTCAGTTTTTTCTTCGGTTCACGTACTTTATCTATATTCTTCATGTAAATTGATGGTGGTTCGATGATTGTCTAGTGAACCGGTCCGGTTCCGGATACCCACCGGTTCTATATTTTAAGAACCGGAATCGAACCGAAAATTTATGGTTCCTTCATTTCTAGAACCGGAACCGTTACCCACAGTTTTCAATTCTCTGGTTCCGGTTCCGGTTTGCTCTCCGGTTCCGGGTCCAAAGTGCTCACCCCTACACATGCATTTGAATATCAAGAATTTTCTATAAAAGAAGAATGTGTGTACGACATCAAATGTTGAAACATTTCGGTTTATTCATTTTTATGAAATATAAGAACATTAAATAATAGAGTTAAAGAATAGATCATATTTAATGAGAAATTATCTTACATATTGAGATTTACATTCTCCATTTGACATCATTAAACCCCATAATAGCCCTACATTAAGAAACCCAATTTTTTTCTACAATTTTAAATGGTGAATTGTAGAAACAAATTGGGTTTAGTAGATAAGATATGTTCCTCACATATCTCAAAACATATATGAGGTTGAAAGGATCAACCTTACGTCAAGAAACAAAATTGGATTACAAGATCAGTGAGAAAGATGTTCAATAGACTAGATATGTTCGTTAGCGTCTACAACCCAAATCTGGTCGTTCCAGTTTAGGTCAGTGGCATCTACAATAGTTAGTGCCAACGTCAATGCTCTTTGACCAAGACCTACGAATCCACCTAGTCGAATCATCGACTGGAGATCTTGCCAGATCGAGAAAGGCTCCGACTATAACTACTTCTTCTTCGTTTGGCTTGCATCCATGTCCCTCCCTATTTCTTTTAATTTTTAACATTTTAAAAAAGATATTATTTTAAGGACATATATGGATAACATTATCGGTTTCCATCCATATTAATAGTAAGTCACACATAAAAATACTTGAAGTGTAGTTACTTGATCATTTTAATAATTTACTGTGGCAGCGTGATATTTGTATATAATTGACCGTGGTAACATGCAATTACTCCTTTTAGTTTTGCATCACATTTTTATAAAATGACTAAACTACCCTATAAATAAGATAAAAATACAAGAAAACTCTGTGACTTGATTTGCCCGTAAAACTTTTAGTTATTTCATAAATATATCAACTCCAATTTCCTCTCTATTTTTCTGTTATATATATTTCTGTATTCATTCAAGACTTATATGGTAAAATAATGTTTGTGTTTAATTCATTCTATTTCGCTTTGCGGATCTTATTTCTTCTTTTAAAATAGATTTGTGTTATTTATGAAATAATAATAATTTAAATTTTGACCAATGAGAAGAAATTTATACAATTTTGTCCACTGGTACAAGTTTTGAAGTCATTTGACAAAAATGTGTCACATTGAAAGGTGAATTAATTATTTTTTTGAAATAAAGGAGTTGATTTAATCTTTTTTTTAATAATAAAAATGTCATATTATTTCAATATAGATGTGAATTAATATCTCGAATAAGTCTGTATATATATTTTTTAGGAGATGGAGTTGGAGATTTGAAATCTCAAATCAAAGTCGGGACAAGCAAAAATCCTTATACAAAGAAGTTGACCATGTTTGGCTTATTGAAAGGGTATTTTTTGGAGTAATGCATATTCACCATTCTCATATTTTCTCCATCTCCAAGTGAGGGAGAGGAGGGACCCACCCTTTTCCCTCATTCCAGAGAATAAAATTACCTATTTCGCTGTTGTTGAACTCGTCTGAGTAAAAGTCTGTCTACCCGAATCGCAAAACCACAACACATCTCTCTTCTTTCGCAGCTCTTGTTCAATTGGAAACCCTAAACCTAGGTTTTATCCATGTTCGGTGCATTGCGGATCTCATAAGAAACATAGTCAATGGCCGAGTTGGGGCAACAGACGGTGGAGTTCTCTACCCTCGTGAACCGCGCCGCCGAGGAATCGTTCCTCTCCCTGAAGGAGCTCATCGACAAGTCCAAGTCCCCGGATCAATCCGATGCCGACAAGAAGATCAGCCTCCTCAAGTACCTTGTCAAGACCCGCCAGCGAATGCTCCGTCTCAATGTCCTCGCCAAGTGGTGCCAACAGGTAGGTCTCTTTCTCCCAATTCCCCAACAAATTTGCAAATTTTGTATTTTTCTCGACCACTCCACAAATGGTGCCTCCATATTCTGTTTCTATATTCAGGGCAAGGAACAAAATTTAACTTTGTGATTGCTATCTTGTGATAGTGGTTGTTTAAAGCTGAAAACTTTATCTTGTTAATTTCTTCTTTCTGGGTTCAGCTTGTGTAGATGTATATGTATATGCGTTATGTTGAAGTGAGCTTTATGTTTTCATAGACCCCAAGAGAGTGTTACTTAGTTAATCATCTTGAAGGGCAGGAGTGAGAGCATTGTTATGATCTTGTTAGTATGAAACCTAGCATGAGATTGGGAGGAGATGTAATATTGTGAATAGATGGCACCGTCTGTGGTCAATTTGATTGTCCCACTCCGTATTTTGTTTCTAAATTCAGGGCAAGGAACGAAATTTAACTTGGTAATTGCTATGTTGTGATAGTGGTTTTTTTAAAGCTGAAAACTTTATCTTGCTAATTTGTTCTTTCTGGGGGTAGTTTGTGTAGATGTATATGCGTTCTGTTGAAGTGGGCTGTTAGTTAATCATCTTGAAGTGCATGAGTAAGAGCATTATTATGGTCTTGTTAATATGAAACCTAGCATGAGATTGGGAGGAGTAGAAATATTGTGAACAGATGGAAAATGCCTTTTATGACCTGGGATTATTGAAAAGTGAAACTATCAGTTAAATTGGAAACTCTCTTTTCGCAACTTGTTTGCTGGGATGTAAAATTATTTTCATCTATTCAGATATGGCTATAGTTTGTTTTGGCCAACCATGAGTGGTACGAAGCAATTGTTGACCTAAGTGAGCCAGTAAAGGTGGTATTTTTTTGGTTCTTGTGGTAAATCCCACTAGCCATTTTCATGCTCAAGATCAATTGGGTCTGATTTATTACTTTTTTTGCAGGTACCACTGATTCACTATTGCCAACAACTTGCATCTACTCTATCGAGTCATGATACGTGCTTTACCCAAGCTGCAGATTCGTTGTTCTTCATGCATGAGGGGCTTCAGCAAGCCCGTGCTCCCGTCTATGATGTTCCATCAGCTATTGAGATCCTTCTTACTGGAACTTATCAGCGTTTGCCAAAATGCATTGAAGATGTGGGTATGCAGTACACGTTAACGGAAGATAAGCAGAAGCCAGCTTTGAGAAAATTGGACACGCTTGTTCGATCTAAATTACTTGAAGTATCGCTGCCTAAAGAAACATCTCAAGTAAAAGTTTCCGATGGGACTGCCTGTCTTCGGGTGGATGGGGAATTTCAGGTTTTAGTTACTCTTGGTTACCGGGGACACTTATCGTTGTGGAGGATACTACATCTGGAACTGCTCGTGGGTGAGAAAAGTGGACCTTTGAAGATGGAGGAATCACGGCGGCATGTTCTTGGAGATGATTTAGAGCGCAGAATGGCTGCAGCAGAAAATCCCTTTATAACATTGTACTCCATTCTCCATGAAATTTGTGTTTCGCTCATAATGGACACTGTTATAAGACAGGTCCAAACACTTAGGTCAGGACGATGGAAAGATGCAATTAAGTTTGATGTCATTTCTGATGGTAGTGCGGGTCATGGAGGCATTGCTGGTTCTACACTATTGAATCATGATGGTGAAACAGATCCAGCAGGTCCAAGGACTCCAGGGTTTAAAATTTTATATTGGTTAGATATTGGTAAAAGCTCTGGCACAGCTGACTCTGAGTCATGCCCCTGTATAAAAATTGAACCTGGACCTGATCAGCAGATAAAGTGTAGCCATAGCACATTTGTCATAGATCCATTAACTGGACGGGAAGCAGAGTTGCAGCTTGATCAAAGTTGCATTGATATTGAGAATTTGTTGCTTCGAGCTATAAGTTGTAATAGATATACTCGTCTGCTTGAAATTCAGAAGGAACTTGGAAAAAATGTTCAGATCTGTAGCGCTGCTGGTGATGTAGTTCTTCAGTCCCACATGGATGAACCCATTGTTGACAGTAAAAAGGTTGGTTCACATTTATTTATTCTGGAGTTGTCTATTTCTGGAATTTCAGATGCTGTATCCCTCTTATATCTTCTCTGTTTGTTACTTTATTATGATTTATCATAAGGAAAAAGGAGCATTATAACAAACTTTCTGTTTTTATATAGAGACATCCATGTGTACTTATTTTTATATTTTGTTATCTCTTCCATGTTGACATGTTGTTATTCATTCGGATCCATAAGTGAGAATGACACATAAAATGGAATTATAAAATTAATTAAACTTGTTTTCTGCTGTTTAGACTTTTTATTTCCATTTTTATTGATCTATTTCACCATTTTTTCATCAGTCATGATGACCCCTGGCGGGTTCTAGTAGAGAAGCTTTTATTCCTCATTTTTTATTGCACACACTTGTACAGAGATTCCGTTTAGGTTACAGGAGGCATTCCTTTAATGTTTATGGAAATTGGAATATATTTAGGGTCAGGGAAGGTGGTCTAAACAGTGGGTTTCATTTGAACTAGTGAAGTGGTGGAACCTGTTGGACTTGGACTTCTTATATTTATATAAAACTATAGTTGCAATCAGAAGTGACATGCTGGCTAAGAAAACTACTCAGATGGTAACACTGTATCACAATGCATACTCCCCTACATATCCGGGTTATCTTATATTCATCTTTAAGTTCAAAGGTTGTATAAACTGTAAATTGAATGTTTTATACATAAAATTACAATATAGCTAATTAGTGTGTGTGTGTGATACGAAAGTATTACAAATATCTTTCTATTTATTATACATCCCATTTTAAAAGTTCTCTGTTCAACACTGTTGATTTTTTTTTGATCATTGATGATTTGCAAAAGCTCTGATTCCAACGATGTGAACCTTGATTCAACAGCATGATGTTTGCTTCTCCAGCAATGTGATTCATTTGTCGTGTGTTGTCATGTTAGTGTGTACTTATTTTTATTTGTATTTCGAAATGATGCTGAGACAATTTTTCATGTTATATGCATTTGGTTTTGTGGAGCTCATTATATCAAGATATTAATTGCAATTTTGCTGAATATCATATTGCAGAAAGATGGCAAGGCTGATGCAAGGGAATATGAGGGGAAGGAAGTACTTCGTGTTCGTGCCTATGGTTCATCATATTTCACCCTTGGAGTAAATATTAGGTTCTCTTTCTATCCAAGCAAATAAATTATGTCTTCGCATTTTCTGTGTGTGTGACACATCACGACTATGCTATGTATGGAAGGGACAACTGGAGTTGGTGTTTAGATCACTGTAGACAGCTTATTTAAATAATTTGTGAGAGCTATGTTGTTAGATGCTTCTTTGCCTGCTAAGTTTTAGACAAACACATCATCCCACCGTGAATAGCATTTTCTTCTACTATCTCTGAGCTCTGATGTTTTCAGAATTATAAAAGCAGTTTTACACAAGATTTAGTGCCATATTATGTAATTCATGTTCATATTATGTAAATTTGAGACCACGAACATGTTATGTAGAGTTTAGTTTCAAATTTGGCTTTCAGGAATGGCCGGTTTCGTCTTCAATCATCCCAAAATATACTTGAACCATCAGTACTATTGGAGTCTGAAGAAGCTTTGAATCAGGGAAGTAGCACTGCAGCTGAAGTTTTCTTAAGCTTGAGAAGTAAAAGTATACTGCATCTATTTGCATCTATTGGCAGGTTCCTAGGCCTTGAGGTAATGGTCCTTGTAGCTGAATAATCCTTTACATATTTTACTTAATACGCAGGGATAAGTAATAATGTCTTGCTCTTGTAGGTTTTTGAACAGGGCATTGCTTCAGTAAAAGTACCCAAGAATATTTTGAATGGGCACCCTATGTTATTAATGAGGTTTCCAGATGCTGGAAATTCTTATTTTCTGCTAATGCAACTTGATAAAGAGTTCAAACCACTGTTTAAACTGTTAGAGACTCAGCCAGATCCATCCCAGAAAGATCATTCCTATAATGAGTTGAACCATGTGATACGTATTAAGTCAATTGACATTGCCCAGATGCAAATGCTTGAAGATGAGCTGAACTTGAGCTTACTCAGCTCTGGAAAAGTGCTTTCCTTCTTGCCTGATGCAGGAGCTTCTAATCTACCTAACAATCACGGTCTTCTTTCAGAATACAGCCTTGATGGCTCTCTGCAGACTTCAGGCTCTCCATCAAGTTTTTCATCTGTTGTTGATGAAGTGTTTGAACTAGACAAAGGAGCATCCGGACCTTCATTAGGTGTTCACAATCAATCATCATCATATAGTGCATCACATACATCACATTTTGGCTCGATTACAATGAATCTTCAAGGTATAAAGGCTAGAACCCCTTCTCCTAAGTGGGAGGGAAGTATGCAGTTATCACAAGGGAATAATGCTGCAAATGCTTCAAATAAGGCTACTAGTTTCGGCGGTTCCTTATACTCCCCAAGTCATTTGAAAGGTCCAGTACATTCTACATCTGTAGGTTCACTTTCATCTATTTCCGGAAGGAATGCAGAAGTGAAAAAACTGTCAGCTTCAAAGTCTGACCAGGATTTGACTTCTCTGAGATCTTTATATCCATTGGAGGGTGTTTTGAATAGTGCAGTGGAGGAAGAACATATGAAATTGCTGACTAGTTCCGGTATGGCTGCCCCCGGTTATAAGCCTAACGGACCAAGAAACACACCACATGGATCCTTAAGACTTGTTGGATCAAACTCGTTGGCTACAACTCTCGTATGTAAGAGATCTTATCTTATCTTATTTTATCTTTATCAATCTAGATAAACATCTGCTGTTGAAATTAAATTTGTAGCCATTCATACCTGACTAAACATATACATTCTCTGTTTTCAGCACAGGCACCATATCCTGCAAAAGTTCATAATGGTGTGATCTCAAACCATGATAAAAATCCACGAAAGCGTATAGTTTCAGACATGTTGAGTCTCATTCCATCTCTCAAAGATCTGGAAGAAGATTCAAGGTTCTCCAAGAGAATGAAGTCATCAGATTCAGTTTATGTCCAACAGCAGCAGACACCGATAGAAATGGAGTCTGTCTCTAAAACTGAAGGATGCAGTTATGCAGATCTAACAGCTGAAGCAAATAAAGGGAATGCTCCCTCTACCATATATGTTTCAGCTCTTCTTCATGTTGTCAGACACTGTTCGCTTTGTATCAAGCATGCCAGATTAACTAGCCAGATGGAAGCATTGGATATTTCATATGTTGAAGAAGTGGGTTTAAGGAGTGCATCCTCAAACATATGGTTCCGGCTTCCATTTGCAAGAGGTGATTCATGGCAACACATATGCTTGAGACTTGGTAGACCTGGAAGCATGTATTGGGATGTCAAAATAAATGACCAACATTTCAGAGATTTGTGGGAGCTTCAGAAGGGAAACAGTAATACACCATGGGGTTCTGGTGTTCGCATTGCCAATACATCTGATATAGATTCTCATATTCGTTATGATTCCGAAGGTGTTGTGTTAAGTTATCAGTCTGTCGAGACTGATAGCATTAAGAAATTGGTGGCTGATATCCAAAGGCTCTGCAATGCAAGAATGTTTGCTCTTGGAATGCGGAGACTGCTTGGTATAAGAGCAGATGAGAAACCTGAAGAAAGCAGTTCAAGCCCTGATGACAAATCAGCATCAGTCGGAGCCAAAGTTTCTGTTGAGACAGCTGATAAGTTATCAGAGCAGATGAGGAGGGCATTTAGAATTGAGGCTGTTGGGTTAATGAGTTTGTGGTTTAGCTTTGGTTCGGGATATCTAGCCCGCTTTGTCGTTGAATGGGAATCAGGTAAAGAGGGTTGTACAATGCATGTTTCTCCTGACCAGCTTTGGCCTCATACTAAGGTTCGTTACTCTATTTGTTGTTAACAGAGGGTGGTTTGAATTAACACATAGCTTCAATCACTGTCCATCTTTGATATCCTCATTTTTATGTGCTCTATCCTGATGTATCGTAATATGTTTGACCCCTACTGTGTTAATTTAGGATGGCAATCCCATTTATGAATAGTATCATGACTGCAAATAATTCTGACTTGTTATGGGGTGTTCATTTTCAAAAGGGTTTGATTTGTACCTCAATCTTTTGGTTAGTGGCTTGCCGTCGAAAGGTTTAATTTAACTGTACAAGGGAAACCTGAACATAAATTCAGATAACATGATAATTTTTGGCCCCATTTCTCTTTAGCTTTATGCATATTTGTGATTGGTAAGCATTGCATACATTGAAATTGTTTTTGCTCGACATCTGTTAATATTTTTACGTCTTCTGCTTGCCTATGATGGAGATCTCATGTGGTTCTCTGTTATATTCAGTTTCTGGAAGATTTCATTAATGGAGCCGAAGTTGCATCTCTTTTGGATTGCATTCGACTTACAGCAGGCCCTTTGCATGCTCTTACTGCTGCGACTCGACCCGCACGAGCTGGCCCCACTCCAGTGGTACCTGGGGTAGTAGGAGCTGTCTCTTCTATCACAAAACCAGCAGGTTATACACCTCAGCAGGGTCTTTTGCCGAGCAATGCTTCGGTAAATGTTAGTCAAGCTTCTGGCCCTGCAGGAAATCCTGTGGTGCCTAATGCTTCTGGTCCTCTTGGTAATCAGAGCATACATGGTTCTGCAATGTTGGCTGCAGCTGGACGTGGAGGCACTGGCATTGTTCCTAGCTCGCTCTTGCCCATTGATGTGTCTGTTGTGTTACGTGGCCCCTACTGGATACGGATCATTTATCGCAAACACTTTGCAGTTGACATGCGCTGCTTTGCTGGAGATCAGGTTTGGTTGCAGCCGGCAACACCACCCAAAGGAGGCCCCTCTGTTGGAGGGTCCTTGCCGTGTCCACAGTTTCGGCCTTTCATAATGGAGCATGTTGCACAAGAGTTGAATGGTTTAGAGCCTAATTTTTCATCTGGTCAACAAACAGTTGGACTGGCAAATCCAAACACAGCACCGGGTTCACAGCTGTCAGCTGTTAATGGAAATAGGGTTAATCTTCCAAATTCTGCTGTGATGTCTAGGGCAGGAAGTCAAGTAGCTGGTTTAAACCGAATGACAAATGCTCTTCCTGGATCTTCAAATTTGTCTGTGGTGAGTTCAGGAATGCCTGTACGTAGATCCTCAGGCACAGGAGTCCCTGCACATGTAAGAGGAGAACTGAACACAGCCATTATTGGTTTGGGGGATGATGGAGGGTATGGAGGTGGATGGGTTCCACTTGTTGCTCTTAAGAAGGTTCTAAGAGGTATTCTAAAATACCTGGGAGTACTATGGCTTTTCGCTCAGTTGCCAGATTTGTTGAAAGAGATCCTAGGGTCAATATTGAAGGATAATGAAGGTGCACTCTTGAATCTGGACCAAGAACAACCTGCTCTGCGCTTCTTTGTGGGGTAAGATTGTGAAGTTCTCTTAAGTTTTATGTTTTACCCTCACACATCAGGAACTTTGTTGCTCTACTTTTTTCATCATCTTGTAGAATGGAATGAATTTACCACATAATTGTTTCATTATCCGTTGAGTTTGGCTTATGCATTAGAAGATCATGGATGTGCTCTAGCTAAAACATATGTTATTTTTCACCCATCATGGGTTAAAAGTAGATATATGAAAAGAAAGGAAAGTTATAATATTTTTCCTTATACTCCCAATACCGATTGACACAGAGCAAGCCTCGTAAGAATTTTAAGGTTGTACTAAACTGACGAGCCTTAGCACAATTGTGAGATTGTTACTACTTGTTGCATTGTGACCTCAAGGTCATGGGTTGAACAGAGGGAACAACCTTTCCACAAAGATAGGCGTAAGAGTACGTACATAAATGACTCTCCCCTTGCCTTACAATGGTGGAAGAATCGTTCAATGGCTGCCTTCTTTTTATTTGAACAAGTATAAGCCTTTGTGATGCTTTCTGAGGAATTTGTTGATGTGTGTGATTTCCTTGGGATGAAAGATCTTTAGCATCTGTATTCTTAAAAGTATATTTTAGGTTCCCCAAGTTGCCGAATGGAAATAACTTTGATAACCAGAACCATTAGATGGGCGTCATTGTTTGATGGTCATGTTCCAACTTATACCTGAAAATGGCTTTAGAGAGTAAGATAAGGAAAACAAATTTCACTGCGGTGAGCCCTAATTTTATCTGTTTTAGCTTTATTCAGTTACGTATTCAGATTGTTATGGGAAGAGGGGAATAGACTATCAGAAGTTAACTGTTTGTGTGTAAAAGGTTTTCAGAATTTGGACCAAACAGCAATTTAATAGTACAATTTTGTGGATTGCTGATTTTTCTGCAGCTTCTTCTAGAAGGGAAAATATTATTGGACTGCTATAGGAAGTAAACCATGTTGAAGCCATATTTAACTTGAGCTTAGAGTGCCAGTTTCATTTGGATTTATCAGTATTTACTTAATAAGCCTCATCTTCAATACGCGGTCACTACTTGAAGGGTATAGGTTGGATATTTAGCCATGTGAATGAGAAGCTCTTTGTAGATATGGATTCATAACGTATTACCATAGTATTTGCGACGATGATATTAAAATTTGAGAGGTTCTTTTTCCTTGTTCTGAATGCAGGGGAATGATTGACAAACTATTATGGAGGAATTCATTATGTACATGTTTGTGGATACATTAATGCATAAATCCTGTTTGTGAAGTTTTATCTACTATATTTATCACTTTTTGGATGTGATGATTTCACTATTTGGGAAGTTAAATGAAGAAATATAACATTGTTGTGCTCACATTACATATCACTGTAGTTCTTATGTCTGATTAATTGTTTTTTCTTCAGGGGATATGTTTTTGCAGTAAGTGTCCACCGAGTTCAGCTTCTGCTTCAAGTCCTTAGCGTTAAGCGTTTCCATCATCAGCAGCCACAACAGCAAAATGCAAATGCTGCTCAAGAAGAATTAACTCAATCTGAAATAGCTGAAATATGCGACTACTTCAGTCGTCGCGTCGCATCTGAACCGTACGATGCCTTGCGTGTTGCATCTTTTATCACCCTTCTCACCTTGCCCATATCAGTTCTAAGGGAGTTCTTGAAACTAATAGCATGGAAAAAAGGAATGGCCCAGGCCCAGGGTGGAGATACAGCGCCTGCGCAAAAACCTCGCATTGAATTATGTCTGGAAAATCACGCAGGGATAAATATGGAGGATGTATCGGAGAACTCTTGTACATCCAAAAGCAATATCCATTATGATCGGCCCCACAACTCGGTTGATTTCGCACTGACTGTTGTGTTCGATCCCGCTCACATACCTCATATAAATGCTGCGGGCGGTGCTGCATGGTTGCCCTACTGCGTCTCGGTGAGATTGAGATATTCATTTGGCGAAAACTCTAATGTGTCGTTTCTTGGGATGGAAGGAAGCCATGGTGGTCGAGCCTGCTGGTTACATGGAGATGAGTGGGAGAAATGTAAACAGAGAGTGGCACGAACTGTGGAAGGTAATGGAATGGCTGCAGTAGATGTAAATCAAGGAAGATTAAGAACAGTTGCGGATAGTGTGCAGAGAACTTTACATTTATGTGTTCAAGGGTTAAGGGAAGGTGGTGTCATTACTACTACCACTACCTCTGGAGCAACATAGTCGGGGAATTTGCAGTTTGTGCCTCTTTCTTAGTAATACTCAGATTTTTTGCTGTTGGTGCCTTTGGTTTCACGATTTTGTTGCAGGAGGAGAAACTCGGAGTTATGGGAATGACTCGGAAATGAAGTAACAGTGCTGGTTCTGGGATTTAATGCACATATGAGTTTGCAGAGCCAGCAAAGCATTTAACCAGTTAGCTAGTTAGTTGGGGCTATCTATTTCTGGTTCATCATGTCAGACAGTTAGGGAAGAGAGATGTTATCTTGCCGATGAGGGTTCAAGTCATGGTGCCGTCAATTGTTTGTAATTTTCACTGTGAACGCTTCGATTCACCTTGGCCATGGTTATGTAGCTGTATTGTACGGAAATGCTGAAAGATATGCATGATCAATATCTTGTGGATATGATACTGTTAATGTTATGATTAACATAATTTTCAATTGGAAGTTGATTAGTTTTCATTTTTGTGACATGAAACAGCAACCCTAATATCTATTCAGTATATACTTTGTAGTAGCTTTCAGGTGAATGGAATTGAATTTCGTTTAAGAATCAAAACTATCTATACACTTGTTTTTGAGTCGAGAGTTCATGTTTAGTATAAGAGTCTGATTTAATTATTTGTGAAATTTAAGAATTTAATATCAAAAATTTGATGTATTTTGGACATCTATTTTAAGAAAGTGAGGATAGGGGATACCTATCAATACTCATAATATGGGGTATTCTTGGTATGGTTTTAACCGGTTTGATTGAGTGAACTGTGTTTTGTACTTTAAACGCGTTCAAAAATTTGTTTTGTATAGGGTTGCTAAATGGTCCCTCGACTCTGACCAAATCCCGAAGTCTCGTTTGGATCCTCCAAAACACGTGCATGCTGTCGTGCGACTGGTTGCTTTCCGGTCCTAATATGTCCACTCTGTTTATTCGGATAACTGCTACATGGGTAGAGCATGAGTGACTACCTTGTACCGATATCTGTAGACTGTCATCAATTTGACACATTTGGTATCTCTCATCTAGGGGTGGGCACTTTCGGCCCGGAACTGGAGACCGAACCAGAATTTAACCGGATTTAGAATCAAAGAACCGGAAACTGCGGGTAACGGTAGGTTTTTGGTTCGATTTTAGTTATTAAAATATAAAACCGGTAGGTATTCAGAACCGGACCGATTCGCTAAACATTTCTCGAATCACCATCAATTTATATGAAGCATGAAGATAGAGTACGTGAACCGAAGAATGAAACGAGGAGAATATACTACTTATGTTTTATTAGTATTTATTTTGCTAACTTTATAATTCAATTGGGTTGCGATAATTAAGTCTTAACGTTTGTTTTTGTTAAAATTTTGAATAATTATAAATTTCATGTTGTCTAAAAATTGTGATCAAAATCTTGTTTGGACTATAAACCGCTTCTTAAATCACATAATTAACAAAAATAAAGAAGCGATCAATTCTAGCGGGTATAACCGGGAACCGAACCGAAGTAATGAGTCCAAAACCAAACCGACCCATTATGTAATGATTTCGATCTCGATTCTTAAAAATTGAGAACCGAAAAGTCCGGTCCGGTTCCACCATGCCCACCCCTACTCTGATCTATCTGAAAGGCCAGAGACGGCTTTTTTAGTGCAAATAATTAAAAAGTAAAAATGCGTAAATGTATCTTTTGTCACTTTATACCCTTTTTTTTGTAAAAACAAATCACTTCAAACCATCCAGTTTGAAGTTCTATTGTCACTAACATTGTTAAAGTTTGATATATTTTAAGGCTAATTGACCCAAAGGTCTATCTTTAGTATTAGAATAGGTTTTGCTTCTTATCCCATTTCATCATCCAGTTTAGGCATACTCTAACTATATTTATTATTTTTAGATTGTGTTTTGTCCCTATCTATATATAAAAGGCTCTAATCTATTTGCAAGAAAACATCAAATTAAATATATTAAGAATTATATTCTCGGGTTCATTACAACTTACTATATTTAGTTGAAAGCATTTTACAATTACTATACATATTTTAAAAAGTTTCGTTTTGACTCACTAAGTTATTTTTTTTTTACAATTTGCCAATTTTCACTAGATTTAACTGATGTTGCTGTTAATTATTTTGAAATTACGAAAATACCATCCTTATCTTTTTCCCATCTCTTCTCCAACCAACCCTCGATTAAAGTAGCCAATTTAAATCGAGAAGAAAGGAAGAGAGGGGAGAGAGAGAAGAGGTAATGTGGGAGGAGAGAGGGAGAGAGGAGAGAAAGAGAGGCATTTTAGTAATTTGTAAAAGGCCTGCAATTAGGTATTGTAAATTGTAATTATCTTATATTCTATTATGGCATAAGAGCTTGTACCGATCTTTTGGTTAAAGGTTTAGAATTATTTTAATTTGTCCACTGGTCGATTTATAATTCTGACAGATGGACAGGGTAGTCTATTCGCTTATATATATCCCCAATTTCTCTTTCTTTTGGTCAATTTCAACTTCCTTATGCTATAATACTTATGGGTAGCATATCCAGTTATAACTCATATTCTTGCATGTTCATATCCAAAATTGTGTGGTGATTACTGAGGATATCTTGAATCTCTACTCTTTCTCGAGCACTAAGTTTTTTTCCAACGTAAATAGTTCATTCTCCTTCATCTCCAACCTGTTTCTAGCTAAACTAGTGTTTCTCTTCTACTCAATTAATTATGCCAATCAAATATTTATATCAACTTTCTCCTCTTACAACTCAAAGTTCAATAGATTGGCCTTCTTTCATGACTCTTCAAAATGCATCTCCTCCGGCTTACAAATTCTCTAAATTTTATTTTCCTTCTCCTCTCCTTGGTTTAAATTTCTCCGACCCATATATAACATTTCCTCCTATTTTGATGTTTTTTCCATTGACGCAAGTCCTCTCTATAGTCTATACCTGTAAAAAGTTGTTTCATTTTCTTCTCATTATGTATTTAAGGATATATGCTCCCTTTGCTCCATACTTTCACGAGCCTCTAACTCTTGCAATATTATCTCCAATTCCGAGGTCATTCTATCACCTCAACATGCATTTCTTCAGTACCGTGCAACTTTTTTTCTACTTTTAATAACTTCTCTTATATTTCAACAACCAAAGCATTTGCATCAGACAATTTCTTCTCAGACGTGATCTTCACTTACGCATGTTGCTCATCCATCACATGCAACACTTTCTTAAAATCAATCACACGTTACTTTTCAAAATCCAATTCTTCTCTCAAGTTCTCCTCTCGCTTCTCAACCTCAGATAAGGCGATCAAATGAGCTGCATGTTCATGTTTAAGGATCTCTAGAGCTTCCACAAGTATTTGTTTTAATTCTTCATACTTGAAACCAAACTCAATTCGATTTCCACCGCATGGAGAGACTAAACTCTTAGAGTAAAAGTGCAATGATGGTTCCAAGTTTAACAAGGGGGAACATGGTGCAATTATTTGTCTGATTTATGTAAGAACTTGTCATATTTGTGTAATACTATTTGCGTTGTCTGATTTGTGCAAGTAGTCTATTGACTTGTGCAAAGACTAGTTTGATTTGTGTAAGAACTTGTTCTATTTGTGTAACTACTTGTCTGATTTGTGTAACTACTGGTTGATCCGAGTTTAACAAGGGGGGAACATGGTGCAAACGAATTGTTCATTTTAGGGTGGTTATAAATTGAATTAGAGTAATTTTTATATTATTCAATTGATTGATGAGTAGTGATTTGATATGTAATTATGGTAATTATTACATTGATAACTACCTAAGTGCCACTTCAACAAAGTGGTGGACCACGTCCGACATGGAAAACATGCCATGAACATGTTTGGGGGGCATCATTTGTGACTGCAGTCACATCCTCTCTGCCCTCGGGGTAGATTTCTCCATTTCGTTTGCCCATTGCTCGTGTAATTCTGTGGCTCACGAATTGGCCAAATATACTTTAGCTAACATTGGCTAGGATCATGGTGAGGGGTCTGTCCCACCATATATAACTGCAGCTGTCCGGCTTGACGTCAGGTTAGTTGCTTTATAATAATATTCATTTCCTTTAAAAAAAACCAGTGCATCCAATTATGGTAATTATTATATTGATAAAGTAATAATTTCTAAAGTATAGTTGTATTATTGATGAAAACTTTATTATAAATTACAATAGAAGATTTATTTATGTATGGAACAATAGGGAACAAACTAAATAAGGAAACTTAATACTAATAGGCAAAAGGTAACCACTAATATTAAAATCCCTAATACTAATTGCCTATTCTAACACTCACTCTCACGTGCAAACCGCATAACACGAGTCTTGCATGTGAACCAAGAATTATTAGAAAACATGCAACTATGTCGACAAAGATAATGTAAAACATCTTCAAGTATGCCGATTTTGTGCAAACACATCTTCAATCATGCCCATTTTTGGACACGAGAAGAAATGATTTTTAAGAAAAATCACTAAAAACTTTTCTAACAACTACGTCACGTAATGACAGTGCGACAACTCATTGCATAACAATGATGCAAGATGATTTTAAGACAAATCACCAAACTTTTCAAGCAACTACGACTTATAACGACGGTGTGGTAACTATGTCATATAACAACTGTGCAAATGTGATTTTAAGATAAATCACCAAACTTTTAAACAACTACGTCTGTGTGAAACAACTTCAAGCAACTACGACAGTGCAAAATAACATCTTGATGCCAAACTAAGACCCATATGATGGAAAGAGTGATTTAAAGAAATATCACCAAACCCTCGAAAATTCTCCAGTAAACAGTGACATGAATGGTACCAGATGAAAAATTGTGCACGAACAATTGTGTGTAAATGGTAACATGTGAACAGTACGCTATGAATAGTACCCGAAACGGTGGTCGATGAATAATAACTCGATTTTTTGGTGAGAGGTAAAGAAGAAAACTGGAACAATAATGTCATGTCCACTCACTAAACCATAATTAGCAAGTAGGAAAAGCCACACGGATCGGATCGAACCTAACATGCCTCTGATACAATGTAGAATTTCTAAAATATAGTTGTTTTAGTGATGAATACTTGATTATGAATTACAATAAAATGTTTGATTATGAATTACAATAGAAGATTCCTTTATACAGAGAACAATATGAAACAAACTAAATAAGAAACTTAATACTAATAGGTAAAAGGTAACCACTAATGCTAAAACCCCTAAATATATTACTTGCATATTCTAACAATAACTACCAAAGGGCCACTTCAGCAACCAAACACGTCCAATAGCCAAAACACACGAGATAGTTTTCACGTTCGCACAAGGTTAAGAAATCCCACCAGACTCGTCTATATATGCACTCGCATACAAACCAACCTCAAAATGTGAACCGTACAAACTCTTATTGCGCCGACTTATCAATGATATGAACTATACTTTCTATTTCACACCAAAGTAATGGATGTCTGATCATTTTATCAACCATAACCAACTCATATCTCATCTAACCAACTCAAACCTCATCAATCATAACCATCTCCATTTCTAACATATCTCATTCTATTTTATTTTTCATATATTTTCTTTTGGAGTTTCCTTTTTCCCAACTTGAGAAATTCATATTGTTTTTATATATTAATTATCATTTGTTGATACACAAATAATTAAAAAAAAAGTGTTTCCACACCCTAAAGTAGGAGTTTTCGCCTATTAAAACATGTGTTTTCGCACCAATGTACAAGCTCTTTTGCACCCCAAAATAGGTTGTTTCGCACCCCTAAACATGTGTTCATGCACCTAAAAATAGGAGTTTCCACACCCAAAACCGGTTGTTTCGGCATAAAAGAGGTTGTTTGCGTAACGAGGGTGTAAATCAGGTGTGTTGTTACGCTTAGATTAGCTGTATTTTTTAGGACACAGAAAGATGTTAGTCTAAATGTTTGAAGCATTAGTGAAAGACATCTGTCGACTTAATTTTAGGTAAGTTTTCGATTTCGATTAGGATTAGTATATACGCGTGTTTACAGCTGTAATGTTGCGATCAAATATTCCCAAAACATGTGAGAATATGGAAAAAGGAAGCTTGCATGAAGAAAGGAAGTCCATGAAGGAAACGGAAACAGAAGTCTTATGGAAAAAAAGAAGTTCTCGAAGACGCGTGACAGCGAAGGAAAAGAAAACCCTAGACGGATATCAAGACTTCTTGTGTAGCTACTATAAAAGCCGAGGGCGTTCCCTTAGCAGCTTGAGGTTCTTCGTGCGCAAAATATTCAGAGCTCCTAAGCGTGTTG
>JAYMTP010001605.1:0-23236 GCA_036897365.1 Geranium brycei
CGAGGTCTTCGCGCCACCGCAAGCATCTCCGACCCTCCCGATTCGCTTCCCTCTATTTGGGCGTAGACCCTGGTGGAGATTGGTGAGCCCACAAATTGGTCGTCCTATTGGGCGCTCCGCAGAATGATCGCCGCAAGCCTCTCACCAATTTTTTTTCATCCACCGGAGCTCGAAGAATGGTTGGCCTGGGAAGAAAGGGGTTGAAGAAGATGGAGGGTAGAATGGTCAATTCACAATTTATTTTATAATGTTTTAGTTTTATTTGAAAAGACCGATATACTCTTAAGCTTTAACTTTAATTTGATATTCATTTAAGGGTAAAATAGACATTTTGTATTTTATCAATTATTTATATCATTTTGAAATTAAACTAGGGCATTTTTTAATCTATACTAACGGAATTTACTTTAAGTGTAACTTTTTACAAACTATATCTGTTAAATCTAACGAAATTTACCTTAAGTGTAACTACAAAATTCTTAGGGTACCGAGATTTTTTTTTAAATTGGGTGTAGTGATCCTAGAATGAGGTTTGGGCCGGTATGGTGACAAAGATTGGTTCTCGATCTCTTCTTATCTAGTTCCCTTCATCCTTCTATAATCCCGTTTCTGAGATTGTTAGTGTTCATTCATATCCTTGTTTCAACTTAGCTCAGCTCAGCTCAAGATCATTTTCACGGTTCAAATTTTGGTTCTATTAACAGTTGAGCTAGTGTTACAACCTCACTATCCATTCGATCAGTTTTGCTGCTCTACATTCGACAATTGGGTATTATAATCCAACAACATATCTCTTTGTACTTTGAGGTTCCAACTTCTTTTTTGAGATCTTAACCTCTTCATTAATAAACTATTTTTTCACTGATTAAAAATTTTTGTTGTTCGAAATTCATTTATTTATGTTTATGTAATTGTTTACATTGATGTATACATTAATAAAATTGAATGGATGAATATGTTATTTTATAGGATATGTTTCCATTAATCTATACATGTATATTTGTTCGTATTACGTTTATAGACTAACACACATCTAACATCCACACTATGCCTTGTAGTAAACTCATTAACTCCCAATTTCAAGCCATGAAGCTTTGATTAAGAAATTGTTTTCTTAATCTCTTACATTTTTAATTGCTTTTAGTTTAATGATATTTTCATCATTTCAATCAATTTATAATAGGATAATGACACTTTGTTACACCTAACTATAGCGAAATAACACTTTCATACCTTAACTAATTTTTTTTCTTTTTTAGTACATTGACTATTTTTATTGACAACTTACCCCTAAAATGCCTAAAATACTCCTGGTTTTGATTTCAATTCTGCCTCTGTTTACTGCGAACCGATAGTGTACCGAAATTGAATTTGAACTTGATTCAAATTCATAATGGAATTGTGGTTAACCCTCCGAACTCCACAAAAATTGCTCATTTGCAACTTCTCCACCGCCGCCTCCTTCACCACCATCACAACCCTCTCTCTTCCCATTTTGCCCCTACCACCACCTTCCCCAATTTTCTCTCATGCTCCACCACCACCACAAGCTCTAATGACCTAGCTTAGTCCCTCTCGTCGGAGATCCTCAAGAACCCATCACCACAATCGAGTATGAATTCAGCTAAAACGCCCAAAAATCAAAGGAAAAGTTCCCCAAATTAAATTCCGGTTCACTATCGGTCTGTAGTAAATTGGGCAAAATTGAAATAAAAACTAGGGGTAGTTTAGGTATTTTAGGCATTTTAGGAGTAAGTTGTCAATAAAAATAGTCAGGATAATAAAAAGGTGAAAAAATTAGTTAAAGTATGAACATGTCATTCACTATAGTTTGGAGTAACAAAGTGTCATTATCTATTTATAGTATGGATAATGACATCTGACTACCCCAAAATTTGACGTATTTTCACCTAACTACCCATAATTTTTTTTTTAACATTGTGGGTACCTGAATTTGCAAAATTTGACCCGTTAGTACCCGATACTCATTTCCGTCATTTTTTTGCAAACATCTGTTAAATTTTGAGGTTAAAAGACTAAAATACTCTTATAAGTATTTTAAATTTTCAAAATGTGTCCTTTTGGACCCTCTCTCTCACCTCTTCAAAATCCTCTCACTCACTCATTCTCTTTCCATTGCAAGAACTCTTTTGAAAATTGATCTGAACACAATAATTGAAGAACATTCTCTTTCCATCACAATAACTCTTTTGAAAATTGATCTGAACACAATAATTGAAGAAAAAATCGAGAATCTATTTGCAACTTGTTAAGGAGATATAAACATGAACTCAAGTAATTTGAACCATAGCTCAGAAAAATTGAAAACCTATTTGCACATGACCAAATACCATTAATGGAAATATGATGGATTTGATGATGGCGAGGAGGCGATTGTGGACAGTGTCAACGTTGAGGCCGAGGATGGTGGAATTTGGGGGAGGGAGGGTTTGATTGAGTTGAGGCCGAGGACGGTGTGGACAGTGTCGACGACGATGCCATGAATAGATTGTGGGTCGGTGTTATTTCTGATTTTGGCCCTCTTTTTCGTTGTAAAAAAAAAGATTTTTTCTTTGTGGGTTATGAGTTTTACAAGGTCGATGAAGATGTTTTGAGGGTTTGATTGAGTTTTGAGAGTGATGTTTTGATATCAGACACTTATTGACTTGTTTGGATCATCGACCAAATTTTGGCTTCAATTGGTGTTCATCAGCTGTGGGTTGAATTGCTTCAACTTTGAAGCTAATTCCTTGGTGATTTGTTGGATAATTTTCAGCATTGGGGATGTTGTGAGGAACTGAGATATTTTTTGAAGCAGACCCATTTCCTGTCTTGGAGGTAACAATTTGTGTTCAATTTCATTTGTGTTTACTTCAAGGCTTTGATTGATACCTTGCCTTCAAAAGACTTCTTCTTTATAGCATATTACTCTTCTGGGAAAGCTTCAGTTCCTCAATTTGGAAACTTATTGAGCCATACCATACCACAACTCTTCATCAGTTACTGTTGTTGCTCTTCTTCTACTTGGTGAAGTTTTCTTCTTTGAATTTTAGGTACTTATTTTCTTTTGCAATTAGTGTGTTTAGATTTAATTTCCAAGAGTTTCAGTGATGGAATGAGAGAGAGACAGAGGATTTTGAGTAGGTGAGAGAGAGGATCCAAAATGGCACATTTTGAAAATTTAAAATATTTACAAGAGCATTATAATCTTTTAATCTCAAAATTTAACATAATTTTGTAAAAAATGGACGAAATGGGTATTGGGTACTAACGGTGCGAATTTTTCAAATTTAGGGTACCCATAATGTCAAAATAAAATTTAGGGATAGTTAAGTATAAATACGTCAAATTTTGGAATAGTCAGTTGACATTATCCCTTTATAATATCATTATGGATGGTAAACCTTAAGTTCATCATATTGTAATCACATGATACAAGTTTGAACTTACCGTAATAATGATAAATTTGAACTTATTGTGCAACATGATAATCATGTACTTTTAATAGCCGTGACATGTATATACCCAATAAAATAAGAACATTCATGCTCATTATGCATCATACATACATGAAAACAATTCCGATGTTATTACAACGAATATTAAATTAAAAGAGAGAAAATCTCATTTTTAATACATATGTGTTGACACGTTTCTCACTTAATTATATTTTTATCACTTTATTCATTCTTTATTTACTAATACCCTTATTTGTCTTTCATATTTTCAAAGTCATACATTTTTCTATTTTACGTACTGATGTAACCGCTTATTTTTCGCTTACTTAGAAACTTCAAATGACTACGATGTTTTCATGTGAAATGTACATAACTTTCATACATTTTTAAATTACTAAGTTTCACAACAATTGAAGACCTTTCGATAAATCAAAAGTGTAATTGAACCGAACAAACAGGTTTTAGGACCACTCATCTCACCTACATTCACTCATTTTCTTGTCTCGTTTGATCAATAGTACATCATTTTCGTATCGAATAGTCCAAAACACTTCCATCTGACCCATGTTGCACATGGAATGCCCCATGTTCATAACATTATGACATGGCATTTATATTTACATTTGGCTGTCACAAATCTAACCCTCATCCTTTACCCTGGCTTTGCAGAGGCAACCGAAAAATTAAACGTCTTTCACTAAAATAATGAAAATATAGTTTTAAATTGGATACATGATGAATTTTGATCTCCCCAAAATATATCCAATCCAACACAAACAGGACAGTAGACCACATCGTAAATTGCCACCCTACGGTTCTTCTAGTGGAAGAGACATTCAAATAATGAGGAACATAATCCAATATTCTGACAAGAACAGGGTCCCATGGGGCCAACAGCTCATATTCACATCCATATCACCTACCAAAATTATTGATTACATTGCTACCTTCAAACTGAATCTCAGTCACTTCAACGATTTACAAAATTAAGCAATTTGGTCATCACTTCTCATGTCCCCGTCTCAAAATAACAACAGTTTCAGCATTAAAAATATAGAACACCACATATGTTTGATTAAACATAGACATTGTCCCCAAGGGCGACTAGATCACCAAACATCTATCAATACAGAATATTTGAGTTTTCAGTATTTACAAATTGCAAAATTTCAATCAAATTATTCCGTAAATTACATTATATGGAGATGTTTCCTCGTGAAGTCAAACTTGCTTCGAATAGCAATGCCTGTGGTTTGCAGGAAAAATTTGAGGGCCCGTGTTTGTCATTGCCAGGATTCTGTTTAAGCTCCACTCTGTGCAGAAAATTGAGGAGCTCGACCAAGTGGAATTATAAGATCCTTAAGAACTTCATACTCTTCACCGGTTATTTGAGCACCATCCCAAACCTACTTAGTGACCAAAGGAAAAAAATGCAGTTGATAATCTCATAACATCACAAGAAAGAATATAAACATTATGTTACTTGCTAGTTATGTACGCAGAAATCAAGTACTTCCAAAATATTGGCCTAATCTCATATAGCTTATGCTGCTCGTGACTTTGTACAAATAATTCTTTGAGGTGCAGATAGTTTATCACACCCTTATTTCTTATAAGTTATATGTTCATCTAATTTCATAGGATGATGAGATCAATTCAGCTGTGATGGTAGATAAATAGTTTGGAGTGTCAGTAGTGTATCTCATGGATACTAATTTAGAAAACTTCAACATAAAAAAGTCACGACCACCTAAATGAAAACTAAGAAAATGATCATGGAACACTTATAGCTTATACCGCCTTGTGACTTTGCACTAAAAGTTTTAAGACGTAGAATATCATTTTCACCACATCCCTATTTCCTTTTTGTTTATCTAATTTCATCCGCGATTGAATTCAATTTCACTGGGATGTTATACAGATAATTGGCTGCTGTCAGTGTGATGTACATTACAGAACTAATTTAGAACACTTGAGCCATAATAAACTAAATTTCAACCCAGAAAACACATGACAGGCTAGAAAAAATAAGAAAATAATCATGGAAACAGTTGTTATATAGATCTTGGATCCTCACCTTGTGAAACAAGGTTCTCTGATTGGTCATGTGTGGAGTAAGTGCAGGAATCCGGCTAACTGATAGAGCTTCAATGAACAGCAGTACAATCAGTTGCCACTGTTTCATACGGAATGATGGAAGTGCATCAGCAAAAGACATGGTCTCCAATAAGCGACCCTGTGAATGAACTTCTTAGTAATATTTCACATACAAAAAAAACATTTCCTTCACCCCAAATCTGAAATTTGTGATTAATAGCTAATCAGAAAGAGTTAGTAACCTTAAACCTCCAGCCCACATGATAAATCCCACGTTGAAAATTCAACTTGATATTAAAAACGCAATCACTCAATTGACACCTCAAGTTCCATTTGAAAGTTAAAACTGCTCTTCTATCATCAATCAGACCGTAAAGACAGAAATACTCAAATTTCTCAATTTAATCAAGGAGAAATTTTCCTTTTGGACTATTATCGGTGACATGCGATGGAAAATGTATAGGATCAGTATTAATACCATGCCAGTCTCGAGAGTAGAAACTGGTGTTGGTAGCCGGAGATCTGCAATAAGTCCAGGCAAAGCCCGAGCAAGGCAACCAGCAAGAGTCTGCTTGATTTCAGAAGAACGGCCATCAGCCAAGACAATCTTTTGAGGGTATTCCCTCCCATTAACTGTTAGGTACTCTTCATGGAAACTTTCATCTTGCCTATATATAAATGCAAGAGAAGAAGCTGATATCCATGCAAAGAGCGCCATCCACATTGTCGCAAAAGGGGATAGCTACAGAATTGAAAGTTTCATGTCATAAATACTAAAGAAAAATGATGAAATTAAATACAACAAAATTATAGATGTCAATGAGACTTACAGCCAAACTGAATCCCTCTGGGGGAGCATCATACCATGAATCCTCAGAATCGAAGAAATCAGACTGTGGCATACCAGGCTTCAGAGGCCACTTTAAGGACACTTCTGATTCATGCAGGTCATCTTCATCCAGGGACTCCTCTTCTTGGTCAGCCTCCACAGGCTGTGGCAAAATGATTATTCCAGATTCAGACACTGAAAATTATGAAATAAATAAAGAGCACAGGATAAGAAAATCTGAACAAAAATATCTGCAAGAGCAACAATTATGAATTTATTCCTCTATAGTCTATACAGTTTGGCAAGCCACGCAAGATATAGTAATGTACCAGCATGAGAGGGATCACTCTCTCCAGATGCAACAGCTTCAGCAGCCTGGGTCAATGCCATTGCGCAAGCTTCTGCTGATGCAAAAAGCAACATCTTATCTTCATCCCCCGAGTCATTGCCAGTGTCCAGACTAACTGACTCAACAGGAACTTGTCCATCATCCGTTCCTTTTTCCGTAACCTTGGAGAGATTTCTGCTCAAAGCATTGTGACATTTCTCGCCAGTCAAAGGAACAGAGGGACTGAATTTTCTGTCTTCAATCTCTCTAATTTCACAGAGATCCCCACCCCCAGCACTATCACTTTTTTCATCAGCCCAAGTAACAGAGTGACTCAATTTCTTTGAATTTGAAGATTTAAGAGATGGCTTGAGTACGGTTTCGCTTGATTTAACTTGTTGCTCAGCACATGAGCCGCCCCCTTCTGCTGATGCATTTACATTACAAATAGTTTGGGAGGGACTTGAAGTCGAAGGCGATTCCAGGGTGCTAAGCTGATCTTTCAATCCTTTCACTTTACTCAAAGAAATGGGTTGCATGGCAGAAGATGCTTCTTTGCCTGTCCCCTTCCTTGATGGGGCTTTCAGCTTTCTGTTGGACGCTGATCCAGGAGATGCTTTTAAATTAGCATATTCTTCTCCGACAATTATAGTGCTCATGAAGTCCATGTTGTTATTTGCTTGATTGTGATTAGCTTTAGACCCTGCAATATACAAGAGGAGTTGGCTCATTGTGTGTTCTAAGACAACACTCAGTTGATTAAGGACAATCACAAGCTTAATATTACCTTCTTTAGCAGTTTCCTTCCCCTTTGATGGTGTTTTTGAAATGCTGTACTCATCTCCCATGATCACAGGCCCAGTCGAGTGAACCTCACTCAGAATTGAGTTCTCCCCAAAACTCAGCTTGCTGTTTTTAGCCTTGGAGGCTGCAATGGTTGAAACAAGCTAAGCGAGTATCACATGAAATTTAACTCAACATCCAAATCATCACAATTGAGAACTGAACTCACCTTTTCTCCTATTAGCATTCCTGTCCCTCCGCGGCACATACCCTTCAATGGCATCAGAAGAACCGCGCCAGTCCTCGAACGAAACCTCCCCCGGATTGGCCTGGACATTCTCCTGAATCTTGAGCTCGGGCATACCCAAATCCCCTTGGAGAGCCTCCAGCACGTTGACATCCTGGAACATCCGCATGACCTCGTCGAGCTTGTGGGAGTTGGCGACCAGGCACCGCTCGGCGTGCAGGGTCCCGGCGAAGGCCTTGCTGTGGATGAGGCAGTCGGAGGAGCAGAAGAGGTAGGTCTCGGAGAGGTCGTAGACCTTGTGGTCCTTGAGGGAGATACGGGAGCGACCCTTGCGGGGGCGATCGGAGGGGAGGGGGTTGCGGCAGAGAGGGTAGCCGCAGAGGAGGTCGATGGACCGCTCGGTGACGACGGCGTCGTAGTCGGCGCGTGAGATGATGGACCCGGCGGCGAACAGGTGGGCCTCGCTCGGGACGCCTTCAAGGAGACAATACTGAAGCTTCATCGCAGCGTCCTCTACTTTTCGTGCCATCTTCCTCCTCCAGATTCGATCACTGATTATCTCTTCACCTTCACTATCAATACCTTCGAATGTTAGGGTTTCAGTGTCTTCTCTTCCCACCCAACTCAAATATACACACACCAATTTTGCCCTCTTTACACAAAAATAATCTTTATACTCACTATTTTGGACATTATCAGTGTTTTTTCAAATAAAATAAAATAAGAAGAAATTATCCTCACTGTTTTATCTGATTTTTTCTCGTCATTTCTATTTCCTCTTCTTCTCATTGATCATCACTATTTATTCAAGAGGAAATTAAAAAAACATTGATTGCTAGCAGTTTACAACAATTAAATCACTGCTTTTAACATCCTAAAAAAAATCGCTGCAGTTATTTAAGGAAAAACATTAATGTCTCGTTAAGTAGACATAACCATATCTATTGAAATTATCGAGAAATATAACGAAGTACTGGAATGCTCTTCTGACCAGTGAGCTAAGTGGTCCACATACATCAGTGTAAGTCACTTGCTCTTTCACCTCTGCATGTGAAAGGTGCCTTTATTATTTTACCCATTAAGCAAGATTCATATCTTTCAATTGATTCGAAATCAAATGAACTCAGAAGCCCATACTTGTAAAGTTATGATATGTATTTCTCAGTAATGTGGCCTAAACGACATCGTCACAACAACGTGGTTCCATTTCTGTAACTCCAAATTTTATTTGGTGCCTTTAATTTATCAAAACCCATTTGATATTCAGGTATTTTTTTGTTTTGTGGATCTTGTGATGAGCCATATACCAAGATAAGAAATGGGGAACCTTCAATTCAACAACTAGGGTGTATGGATGCTCATGATTTGATCTTTATATCTACATTTTTTCATTTACAGTCAATTTGGATTTTTGTAGCTAAAAGTCATTAACACACTTTGCTATTAAAATGACACTATAATTCTTGGAATATTTTGTTTATGGTAGGCAACAATGAAACTTAACAAATTAATTCACGAGACATGAAACTTGACGAATGAGACATGAAACTTGACAAATGAGACAATGAAAACATGAAACTTGAAGAATGAAACCATGAAACTTGACATATGAAACGTGATGATTTACACGACATGAAACTTGACGAATGAAATCATTTAAATGATGAAACTACCATGATGAAACCGAATTAATGAATGACGAAATTATGGACTGATTCTATAATTTGAAACTACCATGATGAAATTGATTTAATGAACGACGAAGTTATGGACTGATTCCATAATTAATTGTCAAACGATTTCATTTTAAAAAATATTGAAATTAGGAAATAATAATTAAAATAATTAATTGTATAAAAATACGTTTATGCCCCTATGTTGGTGTCAAATGACCAAAATAAATTCTCAATTAGTTCATAATTACATTAGTGTGTCATTGATAAGTTAGTGTATATCTCACCTATTGATTACAAGATCGGACGGTTGAGAGATGTTCTAACGTTTGTATGCTGCTACGTGATTTTTTTTTATTAGAGTGCAACTTTATTAAATTAATATATGTAGTTTAAATATAAAGAGCATGGTTGAAGCTAAACATGAAAAACTGATTCTCTACTCTAATTTCAACACAAAACACCCCTATATTATTTTGGAGATGATCTTACAAAATAATTTAAACACTGTAGGTTAGCATTGAGAGAGATTGAGGATAGAATTTACAAGGAATGGCACGTGAAACTCACGTACTCGGTTCCTCCATTTTCCATTTCCAAAATCCCACTCAACACATGTTGGTTAATGTATCTCTCCTTGCCCTCGATGGTCTGAAACCCTAAATCAGTCGCTCCCATGGCGTCACCGTGCCACGCCGAGGAGGGTCAGCTCAACGGCGAGTCCAAGTCGAAGAGCAAGAACCTCCCTCTGTCGAAAAAGCCCAAGCTCTCCCCCAATTTGATTAGCGAATCCGAAATCGAATCCGAATTCGGTCACCACGACCCCTCCGTTGCCCGCATCAACAACGGGAGCTTCGGGTGCTGCCCCGCGTCCGTCCTGGCCGCCCAGAAGCGGTGGCAGCTCCTCTTCCTCCGCCAGCCCGACCTCTTCTACTTCGACCTCCTCCGGGACGGGATTGCCCACTCCCGCTCCCTCATCAAGGACCTCATCAACGCCGACCACCTCGACGACATCTCCATCGTCGACAACGCCACCACCGCCGCCGCCATCGTCTGCCAGAAGGCCGCCTGGGCCTTCGCCGAGGGCCGCTACCACAAGGGCGACGCCGCCGTCATTCTCCACTGCGCCTTTGGTGCCGTCAAGAAGTCCGTCGAGGCCTACATTACCCGCGCCGGCGGCTGCGTCATTGAGGTTCACCTCCCCTTCCCTGTCGCCTCAGAGGACGAGATTGTGGCAGAGTTCAGGAAGGCCCTCGCCAAGGGGAAAGCCAATGGTCACAGGGTCAGGCTGGCTCTCATCGATCACATCACCTCCATGCCCTGCGTCGTGATTCCGGTCAAGCAGCTCGTGAGCATCTGCAGAGAAGAAGGTGTCGACCAGGTCTATGTCGATGCTGCTCATGCCATTGGGACTGTTGATATTGATGTCAAGGACATTGGAGCTGACTTCTACACTAGCAATTTGCACAAGTGGTTCTTCTGCCCGCCTTCTGTTGCTTTTTTGCATTGCAAGAGGTCCGAGGGCAGTAGTGATGTGCACCACCCTGTTGTATCTCATGAGTACGGGAACGGGTTGGCCATAGAAAGCTCTTGGATTGGCACTAGGGATTACAGTTCCCAGCTCGTTGTTCCTTCCGTTTTAGAGTTTGTCAATAGGTTTGAAGGCGGCATTGAGGGAATCAAGAAGAGAAATCATGAAATGGTTGTTGAGATGGCCAAAATGCTGGTGGAAGCATGGGGTACAAATCTTGGGTGTCCCCCGAAAATGTGTGCGAGCATGATCATGGTTGGATTGCCTCCTTGTATGCAAATTTTGAGTGAGTCTGATACAGTGAAGTTGAGGACACATTTGAGAGAGCATTTCGGTATTGAAGTCCCGCTATATTTTCGGGCACCAAAAGATGGGGAAGTTGATTCAGCTGCAGTTACCGCGTATGCTAGGATATCACATCAAGTTTACAACAAAGTTGATGATTATTATAAATTCAGAGATGCTATTAACCAACTTGTTAAGAATGGGTTCACATGTGCTCTCCTCCGTGATTGAAAAGGTATGCTCTAGCCTCATTTACTTGTTCATTGAGTTGAGCTGTTTTTTCAATTGAATGTGTGCAAGATAGAAGTAATAAAATATCACTTGGATCATATGATACTATAAAATGTGTGACATTAGCACTACAAGTCTAAAAGGATGGTTAGGTTGTTGGCCCTTAATTAGAAGCAAAGTATAATTTCATATAATTAATGATACTTTGCTATCAAGCATTGTTTGTTTCATGCTAGATAATTTTGGTTAAGGTTAAGATGCCTATGATGATGAAGTTTGTTACTGTGTTTAAGTGTACCTGGTTGTAACTTGTGATGTCAAGTTTAAAGCTTCTTCCTTTTACAAACTATATATTAATCCTTTTATAAACTATGCTTTTCTTTACCTTATCCATTATTACACAAGCCATTTCAGTAAATTAACATGTTTCAGCAGGCAGTATATTCCTATATGGTATAGTGGTGGTTTGTCTTTCTAGTTCCTGATTTCTTAAGTTTTTTCAGACCCCTTCTGGATTATTAAAAAGTAAATTCTATATATGCCAATGATGACGAAGCCGTGACTAAATCTTTCTCAAGTATAGATATATAAGTTACAAATGGATATTCCTTAAATTTATGGTCTTCAGTGAGGTTTGAAAATCGTACTTATGTATACTTGCCTCAATGGCAAGATTGAGAAAGATCGCGTGGACAGTGTTTAAGTATGGAATTGGAATTTGATGCTAATCTTTAAATTAAACCCCATATGAAACAGAGTATAATATTTCATCTGTTCTAGATTCTCTAGGCCGATGGTCCCTGCAGATCTACCTCTCCACTCCCCCGTGCATCTGGACCTCCTCTTCTCAAACCACAGTAGTATCCCAGTCATTTGTATCTCTCCTCCCATCTTCACGCTCTCGGCCTAACTAGAATTCATATATGATATATGTTGCTGCCATCTTGTCCATTTTTTGTCGACAAATCGGAGTAGCAGCCTTTGTCTTCCTTTTCTTTGTTAGTTGCGAACAACCTCCATTGCAGTCTCAACTCTCTTATTACCCTCCTAGTCAAAGATGAAGCTAGTAAGTGTCGGTTCTAACCCACGGCTGTTTTTGCTAGCGTACACTATTTAATCAGATGTGGTCAGGAGTTGGATGCAATAGTTGGTTCTCCGAGCAAGGTTGGAGTAGCCTTGATGAATTGGTTGAAGTTTGGGTTGGTCAAATTGAGAATGGGAGGCAATTTTCTAACGATGATGTGTAGGTGTACTGTGTAAGCTGTTATTTATAGTCAATTGCCTTCACAGATACGATGATTAGAACTAGTGGCCTAATACTTGCTATACGAAGATTATGTCATTATCTCACGCCATTACTGGTATTGGTTCCATCTTGTAATTATGGAAAAAAACTAATCTTTATCATTATAATAATGCTAAATTGCTTGTCGCATTAGCAAGCATTTATACTAGAAAGTGCCTTATTCCACTGTCATGAACATGATTGGTATCTCATTAAAATTGCTTATAGAGAACCAGACGCTCACACTGACATTAGACTACTTTTACAAGAGGAAAATTACTAATGCTTGATAACGAATTGCAGTTGGAAGCACTCTATTCCAACAAGTGAATGGAATAATAACATATATAGATCAGGAGTTTCTTTCTTTTGATCAACAAGTTGTGTATCAAGATTTGGGCTCGACTATGCCATGATGAAGCAAGACAACACTAAACTTATGATTAGATCTAGAGTTTCTCAAAAATTGGATACTCTTGGCTATGAAGTCATGGCAGGAACAGTGGCTATATCTAGGAATTCAATTCAATGTGGTCAGTATCGCCATAATCATGCAATTGATTACTATTGGTAGGTGGATAAAAATTATCTTGCTCCATGTAATGGGAGTTCTTAGTTACTCACTTTCCTAGTACCAAATTCTTATTTGTTTTCCCTCTACCAGAGGGAAAACTGTTTGCAAATTGTTAGGCACTGTATTTTTGTGCTTGATAATACATACATACATACATCTTGTAGTCGATAAAAGTGTGCTATAATTTGCGTTTGTGAATATGAGTTGTGTCTAACTGACACCCTTTTGTCTGTGTGCAGTCCAGAGAGAGAGAGAGAGAGAGAGAGAGAGAGAGAGAGAGAGAGAGAGAGAGAGAGGTGCAGTGAAGAAGAATAATAGACAAGGCTTCCGTTGTAGCCATAATGAAGGTGCAGATGGATGGATGAGGCATGTATAACATTTTCGGTACTTTACTCTGAAAGCCTTGCTTGCCATTGGGTGAGTGTGTGCAATATTTGTAAATGTTCAATGACAGCTCAAATATTTGTGCACTTTTGAACTCTTTAGCTGCAAATGAGACTTTTCTAAGATCATATAAGTATTTGTGTTGCATCTGAGTTCTGAGAAGGGATATAACAAACAGTACCAGATTGACGTAGTCGCCAAGTGCATTGCGACCAAAATATTTATGGTTGAAATTGGTGTTTAATTTTAGGGATAATTTCTATTCACTAAGGGGAACTATGACACATTTTCATGTTATTAAGGTGAATTATTTTAAGAGTCAGTTCAACACGGGGAATTAATTTTATGTGTCAACGTTAACTCAATACTGTTAAAACTAACAGAAAAGTTATTATTTAAAAATTATTTTTTAAAAATACCCAATATGCCTTTATGTAAAAAATTAAATAATAAAAAATAAAAATGTGAGTCACTGTTCTTCTTCGTTCTTGTTCGTTCCAGGAGATGCAAATCTCAATGTTCAATAGCTAGCAACCTTGATTTAGCAAATCAATTTTATCAACAAACATTACTTTCAATTCATCAATCATACAAGTAGCAAATCATTTTTCAACACACAACAACAAAATCAGTAACACTCAAAAAACCTCGAGAACTCATCTGCAAATCTGACCCAGAAAACTCCAGAGCGCCACCGCCGGGTTTTTGCCGGAATTCGTCGATTCAAATCTTTGGCGAACACCTCAATTATCAGCAAAAGTAATCACATTCTAAAGTGTTTTCCATAAACCAATAGTTGCTCTTCAGTTTGTTTGAAAATCCAAATCAAACATCTGGATAGATCCATTCAAAGTTGCTCTTCAATTAGAAACTTCGATTGGGAAAGCCAGATCCAAGGAAAAAGATAATATTACAATTTTAATTTGCAAACAAGTATATACATTAAAGGCACGACTCAGGGCTCTCGAGCAAGAAGCTGAGCCACACGGAGAGAGACTTGGAGAGCGATCTTAGGGACTAGTCCTTTTTGTTATGCGCCTTCCTCACCGACTGGGACTGCTCGAGCTCCACTCCCCTCAGGCGTTTGCATCATACAAATTAGACTGAGGGAACCACCATAGTGACCTCACCCAGTCTTAACGATTAGATTGTCCCTTTGAGCCATGGTCTTGGGATCTCCAGTCAAGATTGTTGGGTTTCCTTTGTCTCGACTTTATAACTTCACATGCTTAAGTCCATTTTCTTTGGATATCTTCTCAACTAACTAGGTCTTTATCTAACCACTTGTTTATTCGTTCTGCGGTATTTTCTTTAGACCTTATGTAGTCAAGACTCATTACTCTATAGTTGAGAATTTGGTTCACAATATTATGTCTTCGATATTTATGTCCAGACTTACTGTTATTTTTTCCCTTGATAATATTTTCCAACAAATTACATTGCTAGTTAAACTTTCGTGACTATTCAACATGTTCACAAACTCATATTCCATTGTAAATCTAGTCATCATATTATGTTCGAAAGATATCAATATCACGATAATATCTATCAACCAATAGGTTTTATGTCTTCTATATAAGATATTTAACTTATATCCATATATTCCCCTACACTTTCGAATATCTATTATAGTGTAGACCAAAATAATGATTCAATTGTAGATATATTAGTATTCTCACGATAACCTTGTAACATCCAAATTCCGGACTATTCATGTATCTTGTTGGTCTACTATTCATGTATCTTGTTGGTCTACATAAGATACATGCAAGATCCCCCATGTACATGTCATTAAATACATGATATTGCATATCTCTTTTGCACACTCATTTTGAGAGATACCTTCATTTTTATTCTTTGAAAAGTATTATAGCTTATATCAATAGATATCATAGCTAAAAATATCACATCACTTGCCAAAATTTATCAACACCGTGTGATCGACTTGACATAAATTAGTTTGCTTTTCTTACAGCGCTGATTCCTAAAATTGCATCAACGAGACTTATATGCTTTATATTTGTGACATTCGTTGATATGGAATCGATTTGACAACATAACGATGTCAAGTATTTTTCATGTCACTGCTTAGGTACATATCTGAAACGGGAGCTTGGTCAGCCAATTTAAGAGGCACCACAAGAAAGTATTGAGGAATTTGAAAACAATCGTGTGTTTGTCTAGGACATGTTGTATAATATCTCCATAGTCCATTTCGACATATAAAAGACAATATTCCTATAAAATATGTTGTGTCTTCAAATATGTGGTGAATGTTCTCCGTTTCATTGGAAAACTACAATTGTTTCTTAGTTGGTCTTTCAAAAATCACGGGGGCACCTTCCCTGGTAAAAGTGGTAATCAAAGGAAGCTTGTTGGTGTATACAAAATCAGAAATTTATGATTCCACAATTTAACCATCAAAATGACTAAATATTTCATTCTATTTTTTTTGTTTTGCAGCTTTAAACTCCTCATGCTCAGCTAAAGCAAACGACTTTCTAAGTTGCTTGATTTGTCGTCTATCCTTTGATACCTCACTTATAAAGCCGATGTATCCTTCTTAAACATGATGAGTAATTCTTTAAGCAACTCTTGCAAGAAATTGAAAAGGGAAGAAATTGACCGGAGACGAAGGAAACTTGCTGAAGATGGATGAGACCGACCGGAAAACAACCAAATGGTTGCTAACTTAGCAAATATTTAGTTTTATTATTTTGAAAACTAATATTGGTACCCTAAAACTTGTTCGTTCGAGAAAGTAAACAAGGATTGGGAGATGGTGCTTTTGCAGAGGATGAAAATAGTGTAAAGAGAAAAGGGAAGTTAGAGGTAAGTTTAGAGTAGTTTCATACCCATCTAGAAATAACAACTATATACATCACAGATCCTAAAAAACATCACCATTCTTGCTATCCTGCTACAAGCAGAAGACTGACTTTTTCCTAAGTGACTGGCTAGATACTATCAACAAACAAGTCAGTGAAAAAAGGGTCAAACACTGCTTCTCTAGCCGACTTATACTTGTCCAAGCGCTTTTTTAGCGAGCGCAAATCTCTTTCATCCCTTGACGAGCGTTCCTGGTAACCATTGATGAACTATCAGAAGATGATGATGACATGATAAAAAGATATAGAGAAGCACATACATTCTATGCTAAGAAACTGGAAAAGAAGATTCATGAAAGCAGGTTGATGTAGTGGCATTATTGAAAATATATGTGTGTCAATAGTTAAACGTAGACTTACAAAAGATTTCTTCATGAGTAGTGTGTCCACCAGGTATAGCAACCACAATACATTAGTCCTAGGGAAACTGTACAAATAGGAGTTTAACATGGATTCAGCACTCAAAAGAAACAAAATGATACGCACGTCGTAAGAAATCAAATTTACCTTCCTTCCCACCGATCTTTGGTTATGTCCTTCATTTTTCTGTAGGTGTCAAACTGCATAGACATTCAGAAATAACAAGTGGATGAGTATTGTATGCAACTCAAGTGGGTGATGCTATATAATTGAAAGTTATTAACAGGATTCAACTAATTCACTCTACTTACCTGCTTATCTCCTTTTGGGCCTTTAAACAGCTCAGGGTCTAAGGATAGGTCAAGAAAAAGTACATCTTCACCTGTTACAATGCTAATTGTTAACTTGTGAACAATGAAGGACAACCATAACACTTACATATTGAAAAGAAGAAAAAGAAAATTGACCAGTATTTATTCTTGAAAGTGTAAAATCTATTATTGATACTGACAACCCAAATGTTCTGGCATAGATACTCTTCCCCTCGAGAGTGAAACCAGATGTGAACGAATCATTTCGACTCAGGAGAACATTTCCCCTGCAATAAGTACATATCTTGAACTCAGAAGTCAACCTAGAAAATGCAGTGTTAACCTAGAAAATGCAGAAGTCAACCTAGAAAGTCACAGATAGCATATTAAGCATACCAGTGCAAATCGCGGTGTTCAAACTCATAAGCAGCTTCAGCCACGGCTAAAGCAGCAGTGACCTGAAAGAAATAATTGATGATTAGTTAAATAATATAAGGAAGAATCAAAGAATGGATGGAAAATAAGACGAGAAGGGGTAATTTACCTGAACTAGCAAACTTCTTGCTTCATCATAGTTGAAGAGTACAAAGCTTTCAAGATCCTTGCCACCGTGTTCTAAAACAAACACAACATAGCACTGAAGGGAAAAATATTGTTAGCTTAAATACTGCATTGTGCTCGTAAAATGTCATATAAAGTGAAGTATGCGTCTAAAACCAGTTGAATTCTCCACAGCTTAAATTTGCAGTAACAAAGGGAAAGACAATTCAGTATTCTGATGGTGGGTGTTTAACAATTCAACAGATTGGCTCACCTATCAAAACAGATATAGGTAACATACAGAGTGCTTCTGTATGCTAACATGCTTGTGTACATGATGTGAATAGGGAATTGTGAATTGGGGGAAAAATACTCGGGGAAGCAAAACATAAAATAAAGGTATTCCATACACACAGACACTAAATTGAAGCTTAATAGACCTGTTTCTTGGGGAATGCCTTGGGGTGATCGTTCTCAGAACTGTGCTTTTCATCCCAAGCTTCCCATGCTCTAATCAGTGAAGGATCATAAGGGCCTTGGCATACCCTTAAACTGTACACAAACAATTTTTTGTAAGAACTATAATGATGAGAAACAACTGAGAGCTTTATAAGAAATTACAGATGTAGTTGATATTTGATAACGTCAAGCCCATTAGCCCAACCATACACCCTAAAAATGTTAATCTGGGTGCGGTGAAACTAAGGCTGGCCAAGAGGGCCTTGAAGTTCCCCAACAAGAATGCAGTTCAACAAATAAGTCAAGGGGCAAAAATCCAGTGCATTTTAGCTTTCCTCGTTGCTAAAATGCAATGAATATAGGTTTGGCAGGGTAAAATAAGAAGATTTAATTACAAAATTTGGTTTCAACAAAACAGGACAGCTATAGATGAGGAAGATTAGAACCACTTGGATGGATCACGTACTCTTTTGTGTCTATAAATGTGGTGCATGAATTGTAAGCATAAGTCTTATGTCCTCTCAACAGATTAAGAGTTCGGGAAAGAATGACTTCTTCAAGCAATTCTTCTGACCTCTGAAAGCATAGCAGACCACAGTTCAGCAACATAACAAGTTCATGAGCAATGATGCCCGAGTAGAGAGAGAGATGTGATAATAATAAATACCTTTTGCAATTCCCCGTTGACTTGTAAGTCTCCATCAATGGGAACTATTTTACAGACATTGTTGCCTGCCTTAAAAGCTTCTCCAAATGTACCTTCCCCAATTTTTACAATATCTTCCAGGTCACTGGGCCAAGAAATTTTCATTTTCATTCAGAGTCCACCACAGAAGAAAAAAATAATGCAAATTTTAAAACAGGATGTGTACAGCTGATGATGCAATTAAATATCAGTAGTATATCATACACGGACTGCTTAATTTGCTAACAACCTTGGATCATATCTACTGAATATAAAAATTCTGATATTAGCTTTTTGAAAATCTTAGAAAGGTCCATATGTTTGCTAAATTTTGGTGGTGAACAGGGTCCAGGGAAACTACCCGGTCAAAGAACTCTGTCCAAGTTTAACAATTCTAAAATGGATTTTTATTAATTTCTCTCTCTCTAAGCGGATATTTTTTCTGTAAGCGTGGTTTCAAAGGGTCATTGAGGCGTGCACCTCGAGGCCCTCCTCAAGATGAGGCGGTCGAAAACGGCCTTTGAGACTACGCCTCTCATCTTTGTACTGAGGGTGACACCTTGGCTCCATCAAGGCTTACGTCTTGCACCTTAGGTATCGAGGCGGTTGAGGCTTACGCCTCCGATTGTAGGCTAAACTTTAAATTTTTAAAAGCCCATTTCGTGCTTTTTATTAAAGTTGTATATCTGATTATTTTAATATTGTTACTGAGCTTTTTATGTTGGTAAGAATGTAAAGTCAACCTAATAAAGTTAAGGAATAACAAAATTAAACCATAAATTTGGCAGCAGCTCCTCCATTGACCTCCATCCGGCAGCTCCTTCTCTATCACTCTCCCAGTCGGCCACTCTTCTCCCTCACTCCGTCTAATTATCTCTATCTCCATCTCCTTTAATTTTGTTAATTCTTTGATGGCTTTTATTTTTATTTATTTTGCTGTTTTTCTTATTAGTTTTAGTTCATAATTGCTGATTTAGTTTTTAACTTTTGCCAATTCTTTGCTAATAATTATTTTTTTATTTTATTTTTTCTGATATTTGTTTATTTGTTTTCGCTGATTTTTTCTTTATTTATAACTTTCTTCTTATTTTTATGAATTTATTGGTCTTATCATTGAGGCTTACGCCTCAAGGTTTTGAGGGAAAACGCCTCAATTCTAGATTTAGCCTTTAAAAACTCTGTGTGGCAGCCAAACTAATTAGAACTCAAATGATGCTAGAAGTTTCTCGGAGCAAATACCTTTATCTTTCAAATCTCATTATGGATAAAACAAGGCTAGAATCACAAGTAGGTGTATAGATCAACTGAATTCCCAATGTAAGCTTAACATAACATTTTTAATGCCCTTCTCTTACGTGCAGATATTTATATAGTATACATTCAATATATTTATGTATATGTTTTAAAAGCTTAACCAGTAAGCTAGTACTGAGGGGGCAAAGCCAGAAATTCACATTTAACAAAGTAAGCATGATACTCTTTTCACTGCTAAAGCATGGCAATTTTGGTGAAGGGACAATGAAATTCTCCGCATGGATATCAAATGAACTGAACTCTTCAAAGCAGAAGAGAAAGTGCCACGCTACACGATGAAAATAAACAAGGTAGCAGATACACATACGCATCTGACATGAATAAAACCACAAAGGGTATGGAAAGTTATTTAAAACATACAAGAAAATTAATGAGTACTGCATGCAATGCAAGTACTGTTTGGGCTTCACGTGTGCTGTATTTTACTAATTAACTATGAAAACTAGTAAATATGGAGAAGAATGTACCAGTATTTGGAGAAGACATCTCCTAGTGTTGAAGGAGATGACTGTTCACAAGCTGCTAACAGTGCACAGAATGGATCCATATCATCATGTTTCAATGAAGTTGATGTTGATGCAAGCGACAGTTTCCTAACTGCATCATCTATATCCTCACGAGTCTGATCATTGATAATTGCCCATTCCGGTCTCTTCACAGAATTTATACCTCTTCCCAGTTCATCTTTTCTAATTTTACTTGAATTAAATCTACCTAGGACAGAATGTGCCCCAAAATCTACTTTTGGAAAAGATTTTTCAGGGGTTTTCAAATCTAGTGAATCGGAACCATCATTAGAAACAGGATCCAGAGCTGATTCAGGGGTTTCTAATACCTTAGACAGTGTGGTAGAAGGTTCACAGTTATAATTTAACTGCTTTGAAATTAACCATTTTTCTAATCTTGAAGACAAGTATGGGATAGCAATACTATCACTTGGATTGCGCACGGCCCATGTACCAAAGTTCTTGGGTGAGGGGCTCTCCTCTAACAGTTCAAAGTCATCCACCTCTTGAAAATATGCCCTCTCCTTCTCAAAGTTTGGAGGTTGCACTACTTTGCCCTGCATAGAGCAGAAACAATACAGAGTATAAATTTATCAGATGAAACCCCTTTAACATACAAAAATGTCTTATAATACCTTAAACTGTTAAAATATATAAGTTCATAAAGAATAAAGTTTTGTTTTCCAAATTGGAACTACATGAACTAAGCAAAAGCTGTTGAAATAAAAAAAGCATGGTTTTCATACGCTCGGAATCGGGGGTTTTCCTTTTCGTTTTGCCTGCTTTTGTTGGGGTTGGAGATTTAAGCAAGCTGCAACCGCGATACTTATCCTCCCCCTAGGAGACACAAAACTAAGTAAATCAACTGGAAGATATGCCAGCAGCTTATATCAAGGAAACACAATAAATGTCCTAGAATAGATTTTCTCTATTACCTATCAAAAAATCTAGCAAAGGGTAGTTCAGCACAAAGGCATGCACACGATTATCAACATGAAGGAAGAAAATATTTGCTCACAAATCCATAAGCCACAGTAAAAGTGACGAACTCAAGACACAAGTGTTTGAGTGTAAGTTAATTACCCAGCTTAGTTCTATAGATGGGTAGGTAGGTGAATCCAAGTGCCACCATGAATGGGACTCATAGAAATTACTAAAGCAAAATAGTCACTGTCGTGTGAAAAAAAAGTATCTTCATTTCCATACCAACGAAAACAGAAACTAGAATGCCAAAAGGGCCATCATCCAAATGTCCCTTTAGCTCACAGACAGTAACCAATCAAACGTAAAACATATGTCTGCAAATTCAAACCCCAAACACCATCTAGTTCTCATGTCAATGATAACCATAGAAAACACAAAATATAATACCAAAAGGGTCGTCAGCCATTTGTCCCTTTAGCTCACAGATTATAACCACTCAAATGCAAAACAAATAATTATAGATCTACCCTCAAACCCAAACACCATCTTGCTCCAATTTCAATGATAACGAAACACAGATCATCTAGTTTTTTTTCTTTTCTGTTTTGAAGTTCAATGAAAATAAACCTGATAGAAAGGGAACGATTCAAACTAATCCGCTTCTCGGCACCACCAAATTTCAGCCGATTCCTGTTTTGCAAACAGCACTGGTTTCTGAGAAACCAAACAAAAGAAAAAATTGAATTCCGTCAGAACCTAAAAAACACCCTACCGGGACAAAGTAGATGAATCAGTGAGCTTACGGATCTACAGGAGCACCATACTCGATGCGGGGCTTCTGGGTTCTTTTCTTCCTTGTATAAACAACTTGAGCATTGTATGGACGATGCTCCGCTACTTCATCTTCTTGGATGATTTCAGACCACAAATCAACAGCATCTTTACCTGAAACATGCATGTGTATCGGCGAATGTAATGCATATGCCAGAAAATACGAAATTAATGATTCTTCAAAGGGCTTTAATGATTTTGTACCTGCAAGTAAAGAACCCATTTGTACGGATCGATGGATTGCAGAGAGAGATTCGAATGTGTGTTTTGGGCGGGAGAGAGAGAGCGTCGAAATTGATTTGAAAGGAGAATCAGAAGATGGTACCTCAAAACTGGGCTTGAGGCCGCCCAACTTAGGCCCACGCAAACCAATTAATGGGCTTCAACGCGATCAGAATTTTTAAGGTAAACTAAATTCGGCATTTAAATGAAATTTGTTATGGGTTCGTGTAGAAATTAGGGTGAGTTCAGGCCGGCTCGTCCATAAGGTAAATGAGACATTTGCTTTAAGCCCAACTGAAAAATAGGGTTGTAATATAATCATAAAATGCCCCAAATACGATTAAAAAGACCCCAAATTTTAGGTAAAATTTAAAAATAAATACTCAAATTGATTTTTAGTTTGGAGCAAAAAGTCTTATTAACAACTTTTGCTTTAGGCCTCAAAAATCGTTGGGCCGGCACTGAGTGAGTTAGTAGTTACCGTACAAGTT